>ONZK01001705.1:58266-73803 GCA_900322385.1 Pharnaceum exiguum | reverse complement strand
TTTTTCCTAGTCTCTTGCCCAAGCAACTTTTATTTTTGTTGTGCAATGGTAAGCACCTTCCAAGCTAGTGCCAACTAGGACCAAAGCACCCTCAAAGCCAACCATTGTGCATGCCCTGAGGTAGCCCTAAGTTTATTGGTTAAGACAACACTAGAGATATTAGGTCTCACGTTTCATTCCACACCTTGAATTACTGGCAACAATAAGCACCTTGAGTAATACTGCTCAATCAAAAAAGTGGCAAATTGAGCCTTGTCAAGCTACATAGAACCAGGCCCAAATTAATTAACATACAGCATGTTCTATATTCCTCTGTAATTTGGCTTCAACACCGTATTCCAAATTTCACATGAGTGATGAGCCAGAAGATTATACTTCAAGGCTTCAAGCTAACAGGCACACACAATTATAAATTTATACTAAGAAATAAAACCAATAGATACACGGGATGCACGGTTTGGGTCATGTGACTACCAGATTCAGAAAAACTTTACTACTATAATGACCCAGCAGTTGCACCTAACACAAAAGATACTCCTAATAAACAAAATTGATGTACCAATAATTAATAAGAAAAGCTACAAGGCCAATCCAATGGGATCCTCTCTACATTGAACATGTGCTATATAATCTACTATATGTCATTGGCTGCTAATGATGCAAGTCAGTGGAATCACAGTTGTGAAGATGGAATTTTTACTTTTCTGGAGACGTAGAGCTACAAATGAAACAATTAATACACTAGAATTTGGGTGCAAAAAAATTAAAAAGAACAGAAGAAGTAATTCTAGCCCTTCCATTTTCTTTTTTTTCCTTTTTTTTTGTGACAGTATTATACTTCAGTTACCTCGCCCGCCGTACATACACCTATATCTATCTCCATGGTTCCCTTCTCCTTTGAATCCAATATTCTGCAGCAATTCCTCCTTGGAGACTGCATAGGAAAGGCAATAGAAGGTCAGAATAAGCTTATTATTTACGTTATGCCAGAATCATGGTTATTTTTAATACCAAAACTGATGATTAAGTACAATAGTGGAATATTTCCTACCAAGCTTTCCCATAAAGTAAGGCTTTCCTAGCCATTGTGCTTAAAACCATCACGATTTCATGAACAAGGGTATCACAACTTCACAATGCCAGTAGTTACTTAGACGACAATACAAACCATAAAGACCTTGGAAACTAGTATATCTTTCAGCATTCTTATATGTCTCCACAACTCCCTTCGTCAAACTATATACTGAAGACAGCTAAATAAGTGGTTTCCAAATTATGACAATTATGTGTTGCGGACTTCAGGTTATATCCCATGGCTGAACTTGCAATGAACCAAATGTGCCATGACTCTTATTTCTGTAGATGCCATGACTCTTATTTCTGTAGATGCTATGCTAGTATACATATCTTTTTCATTTTATATATTAACACATGGCATTTAGAAGTAGATGGCATTAATTGACATCACAACATCTGAGATCACTAAGCAAATGGAACAAAACATTGAAACTTGCAGCCATAGTAACCAAAGTAAAGGCATTTGAATAATCTAAGTGTTCACACTTTCTTTAAATAAAACAATACAGCCGTTACTTAGGTGAATACACAATCAATATTGAGAATGATAAGGCACATGATTACTGACTATACTTTGACAACTAATAAGAGTAGATTATAAGCTAGATTATGGACAAACAAGCATCAAGATTTTAAAAGAGCTTTTTGATGAAGCATTACCCACTAGAAAGTAAAAGAATACTAATGAGCAATGACTTAGCAGTAAACAATAGCTTAAATTGAGAAGTAAATGAATGAAGTCTTACTCTAGTCCATAGTAGCGGATCTGGTTTTTTGTAGACCACCACTCTCTCAATTGTAGAAGGTTCAATCATTTTCCACCGGCACAATGGGTGTGGTACACGATGCCGCAAATACTCGCTCACTGTGGAATTTCCTTCATCATCTAATCCAGCTTCTGACATGTAGAACACAAAGGGTTTCTGGCAAGGATTTCGGGCTACCGGACGAGTGTTGAATGCATAAGCCGTGTAGTCTGCTCTCCTATACCAATTTAAGAACGTTCTAGTGGGCATTTCCATCTCTCGAGGTGACAAGACTCCCCTCACAATTTGAACTGCAAATCCCCAAGAAACTGAAACTGTCCACTTCTTTGTACTCTCATAGCAAATAGACTGCTGCATTAGACCCGCAGAATCCAGCTTCATTGGTATTGTCAAACGTTGTAGTGCTTGAGCCTGAGTCACATTGGGGAAAATCGGCTCGACAACATCCAAGTGATGCAGGGTTACCAGTGGAGTGACAGGGTGTGCAGCTAGCAGTCCAAACAAGTTCCCGTACACGTCATACTGATTTCAATATTCCACCAACAATCAACCAGTGCTGTTAGGAATTATTACAACCTTAATGACTATAGATGGAACTAATCAAAGTGCAGAATCATGAGTAACCCTTAAATGCTGTACAGAGTAACAAATGCACTGCAGGGTGCAGGGGTCATGACATTTCAGGCAAATGTTGAAATTCAGAACTAATTAATTAGGAAGACTAAGGTCCCATCTAAACATATGAGTTATAAATTCATGTAAGGCAGCACTTTGGTAGTCCCCCCCTCCCTTAAAAAAACCAACAATGAAAAAAGGGGGAAAAGAAAGGTTTAGGTAGAATTGTAAAGCTGATGAACCCACCCCATAGACAGTAGGCCATAGCATAGAAGAAAAGAAATCATTGAGAACAAGAAATGTAGTCTCAAACTCCCCATGTCTAAACCAGACATTTAACTAATCTAACCTAAAGGCCATAAGTCAATAACAAGCTGACTAATCTTTCTTGTTCTATAACAAAATCCAACTAATGAGAGAATTTTTCCTCACCGACAGCATCAAATGAAAGAAGAAAAAGAAAACAAAAAAAAGGACCTCGAAGTACACACAGTTTATCAATGCTCACGTTACAGCAAGAAAATCAGTGACAGTGTCCAACACGCGCAGAGAGCACTAATGTGAGAATATGATTTCAGAAACTTCACAGGTCCCTTGTAATAGTAGGGCCATCAATGGGACCCACAGAGGTCAATCTAAGCAGAAGAAGACATGGCAGAAATCAGCAGGAAAAAATAAAAATAAACAAAGAATTGCTAGATGGCCAAGATCTTGTTGCCTCACTTCAGCCTTCATCATTTTTATACCTTTCCCCACCACATCCAAACACCAAACCACACAGCACCCACTAATCATATATTTTAATCACCTCATAATATTTGGTATTTACCAGAAAGTGTTTCTGGGAAAACATCTACCAAAACTCCAATACTTGATTGATACCCTCAACAAACACACTACAACATTTTGCAAATGTCATACTTGGATACTAAATACTAACTTACACAGCCAAAACAACCTTCCACATTTCCCCCTAATTTCTCCATAATAGATGCAAAGAGAGTGACATCTCCTAAACTTTACATCATTTTCACTTAACTGGTGTCAACTTTCCAATTGAATGCCCAAAGGTCCAAATTTAATGCAGCAACACAGATGTCTCAACAGTCTAATATCAGCTGTTACAACTTACAACTCCACAATAGACAGCAATACTAAATTCACTCACCTCATTTTCCATAACATAAAAATGGGAACTTTGGAAGTAGAAGCATGTACATCATGACATCAACCATTCAACCAAAATTGAAAATTCCAGGACTAAAAACTAACCAAAACTTTAACTACAGTAGCTTGTAACTTTTGACATTAATTTACCTGGCTTCTACTAACTATACTCACACTAGACAGTTAAACAAAAGTCACTCACTTCACTTTCTACAACATAAAAATGATTACTAGGAAATCTAACAGGCATATCAATCAAGACACAAAATTCAACCCAGAATCCAATACCATTATACTAGTTAAAAAGATGCAAACTTTAGCATAACCAACAACAGCAACAACAACCTAGTATAATCCCATTCAATGGGGATGCTCGGGGTCAGGATGTACGCAATCTTATACGCAACCTTACCCCTGTTTACTTAAACATGGGTTGTTTCCGAGATTGACCCTAAACTGTAGCATAACCCAGAAATGAATGAAATTAACTTTTAATTTGTATAATTACCTGGTGAAAGCCAAGCTCCTTGGTAAGAGGAACACCAAGCTCAGCCATGCAAGCTTGCATCCGATCATCAGAGCCATAAAGACCAGGATACCTCTGAATACACCTATCTTGCATTTTCTCCAAAGCAACAGCCAAAGGGTAACTAATAGCAAAACCACCACCACCATAAGCCATAGCATAAGAGAAGTAAATATTCTGCAAATGACTCTCAGAGTTACTCCCAATATAATAATACTGTGTATGATCATACTTCTGCAACACTCTAACCAAATTCTCAGTCACAAACACAGTATCATCATCTCCTAATACAAACCACCTCACATTCTTCAACCCCAACTTCAGTGTCTCTGAAACTATCCTTGATATCCTTATAGCTGACCGGTGCCCTTGCCGGTTAGTGTAAGCGAATTTGGAGGTGTCACCTGATATTCTCAGCTTGGGAAGGCGCTCGTCTCGCTTCGACTTCTTCACCTTCCCATCAAGCCATACAATGCCTCTCATTTCCGAGGCATTGTACCATATCTTGATGTATTCTTTCCGCTTCTCCCATAGCTTGGAAGACGCTCCTATCCCGAACACTACATGGGATATGTTCGTCTTCCATTCTTTTTCCGGGGGCGGTGGAGGTGTTGTTGTATGATTCTTCATCGTAGAGTAGT
Source organism: Pharnaceum exiguum (assembly GCA_900322385.1). Taxonomy (NCBI): domain Eukaryota; kingdom Viridiplantae; phylum Streptophyta; class Magnoliopsida; order Caryophyllales; family Molluginaceae; genus Pharnaceum; species Pharnaceum exiguum. The sequence continues at coordinate 69,010 of ONZK01001705.1, read as the reverse complement.
TCTCCATCAACTTCTCAACCTCCTCCCGGCCCCCGGTGGTCTCGTTGTTCCGAACCACAGGGATAGGGACAGGGAGGGAGAGCGAAAGGCGGCGGTGATTAAGAGGGTCATCATCAGCACAAGGGTGATGAGGGGAAGAAACAAGCTTGAAAGTGTAGACAACATAAGTGACTGAAACAGATAAGATTAACCATAACATAAGCTTTGGGAAAAACCCTCTTGAAGATACATTATTAACATGTATAATACTATTACTATTATTATTACTAGTGTGTAGCTTTTCTGATGAATCTTTTATGTTGTTTTTCATCCTTTTTCTCTTCTGGGTAGTCTCTATTTTTTTGTTGGGTGTAATGTAATGTGAGATAGATAGATAGATAGATAACCCAGATCTGAGGTTAGCTATATAATGATGGGGTGGTGGTGCCTTGGTGGGGTACGTATATATATCAAGGAGAGAGAATGGAGTCCTCTGATGAATGAAGAAGAAGAAGCTAATGTTATGTTATGTTAAGGTTATAAAGCTTAAGAGATGTTGGTGTGCATTGTTGCCAGGTTGCAAGTTTACAACATAAGTGGTGTTTAGTGTTTAAGTTGAACTCTCAGATTATATTACCACCCAACACAACACAAAGGAAAGTAGGAAAGGGAAGAAGGAAGTATTTTAAAGGAAGGACTCTGGTTTTGTTTTGGGAGATTTTATTTTTATTTTTAATGTATTTGGTATTTTGGTGCTTTGCTTTTCACCCAAAAACTTTGGTTTATAAAAGCGTTACATAAATTGGTGATGATGATTGGTGATAAATAGGTAGATAAATGATGAAGGAGAAAAAGTTTATCTTTTTGACCTTTATTTTTGGGGGTGTGTTTGTTTGTGTATGTGTGTGTTGAGGCTTGAGAGTTGAGACTTTTTTGTGTGTGAGACTTTAATTTGTGAGTTGAAAAATATGTGTAAACTACTATGATGATTGCTATAATTGGAAGAGATTAATATGAGGCGGGTGTTGAGCACCAAATGTCATTACTCACTAACATGAATATGTTTGTTTGTTGTTGATTGTTTGAGAAGGCATGTAAGGTTATTGGTGATTTGGTTAGTTGCATTTGCCTGCTTAAGAATTTAGGATTTTCTTGTTTACGTTTTCCTTTTGTGTCATGGATTGCCTTTTAATTATTAGTGTACAATTCAGTGGTCAATATACAAATTTTAGGAATTTCTCCTTACTTTTCTAAGTAAGTTCTTTTCACTTAGAAATCTATATGGTAGTAGTTTTTTTATATAGTAAAGTCTACTGTATGATTTTACACCAAAAAAAGTCTACTATGATTTGATTAAATTCCAATTCAATTCTAGTTTTTATTGGTTGAGATTTTGATTAGGTACATTGGTCTAGGGTAAATTAGCTCAGATTGGTATTAGATATTTTGAGACAAAATGAACAGGCTTTAGTAACTTTTTTCACTATTTTATATTTCTTGACCCTGGGTTAGTTGATTAATCATTGATGAAAATACTGGTCCATTGTCTTCTTTCACCTTTTCTAATTTTTCAGTAGTGCTATGTTTGGTTGACTGTCTTTGTAGCCTTGTAGGAGGCATTGAGACAATATGGAGTCCTGTACAAATTATTGGCATAGGGGAGGTCTACACCTCTTGTCTAGAGGAATAGCAAAGGACTGCACTCAGAAAAGAGTTAAATAAATGGGGGCCCTATTTGCTTTGCTTGTGTTTTGTACCCTAGTTAATGGGCCTTTACATATTCCTGTGGACATGTAAGTCTTGTGTAACAGTGCAGGTGAAAATATGAAAATATATCAACATTGCATACAGTATTTGCTTGTGTAGTTGTGTGGGCTGCCGTGTCGGCAGAGTTTACATTGTGCTAGCTTGTAGTTTCCATTCAATGGTTTCGTATGAAGTTCTAATGATGTTGATTAATGACATGAGATTAGATGTTTAATTTCCTTAACCATGAGACCAGATACAAACAATGAACTGATCAATTTGCTGTGTAATAAAAACTTTAAAATAATCATATTTTCTATGAAGCTTATTTCACGCTGCCTGCACTAATATGGTTATTGGCACAGAGACAGTGGAAATGTCATTTCTATGCATTATTGCATTAACGGACATGTCTTTTCCATATTGACCGGTGATTTTGAAAAGGAGATTAAATGTCCTACTTCACTTTTTCAATTCGCATGAAAGAAAATCATGTCACCTTTTATGTTTCCATTCTAAGTTCTGAATATGTATGAAATGAATAGTAGAATCATAGCCTTCAAGATTTGATCTATCCCATAATCGATATCGGCCCCTTAATCTAAATCAAACACATAGGTTTCATTGATCACCTTTTTTGTTTATATTAACTTTATTACTAGTTTTTTAGTGTACCAATTGACTAAATGAAACTATATACAAAATATTGCAGTAGATAAATTATAATGCTCGATGCGGCAAATTTTATCGTACAACTATACACCCCCTTTATAAGTAGATAATTAAATATTAAGCATTTGTCTTCTTATTTTTTAAGAGTTGGGCCTCAAATAAAAAAGAAAAACAAAGTAGGTGTACGAAGCACGCTAAAGGTCCGATGCAACTCCAAAAGAAAATTGAAATATACGTCAAGTATCATACGGTATAGCAAATCGGTGCATTCGCCTTACTACTAACTAGAATTAGAAGATAGAATTGCATTGATGACATAATGCTTTTAAGTACAAATTTCCTTAATCGAATAAAGTTAGCAAAAACATTAAACCATCACGAAAAAAATAAATTGCCTCCATCAAGGACGACTTACTTTCAATGAGTTGCCCCTAGTCCCTAAAAATGTGTCGACTTTGACTAGAGTAAGTCACTACGATAGCAGATGTCGAATTACCTGAGTGAAAAGTTATAAGTTGTCACGGCTTATCTTTGTATTAGTCACTTGCGACTCTTTGACGGCTCTGTGACTTTGGCTTATCTTGTGACGTGGACGGTAATGAAAGGGGGTAAAACCGGGATTATTTTTTTTTAAAATCCCTTCCAAGAGAAAAGACTATCTAATACCAAGATACTACTATACGACAAAGGTAATCAAACAAAACGACACACCACGGCATGATACGACACAGCACAACAAAACATTTTTAACTCACCGCGCCAAACATAAGTACAATCTTAAACCCTCTTTAAACCCCCCAAACACAAAAAACACTTCTTTTATCACAAACCCAGAAAACAGAAGCAAAGAAATGAATGAAGAAGTTCACAACCACCATAGCCAACACCTCAACTTCCCATGCACTCCACTCTCTCTCCACAACAATAAAATCCCTTATAACCCAAAACCATCTTCCAAAAGCACTCAAACTAACCATACAAACAAACAGTCCCATCATCACTGACCAAACATACTCACATTTCATCAAGAAAGGTCATGTGCTCAACACATACCTTTGCACAACACTCATTTCACATTTCACCAAAAGGGGTGATTTTCACCGCTCATTTGGGTTTCTCTCAGATACCCAATACCCAAATATTGTTTCTTTTAATGTTTTGCTATCTGGGTATGCTCAGTTTGGCAAAAAGATTGAATCTTTTTTGTTGTTTAATAAGTTGAGTGTGTTTGGTGTTAGGCCTGATAGGTATAGTTTGAGTTCTTTGATTAAAGTATGTGATAGTGTGACTAAATTGAAGGTTGCCCATGTTGTTTGTGTTAAATTTGGGTTTGATTTGTGTGGTGTTGTGGTTAGTGGGTTGATTTTCAAGTATGGGAAATTTGGGTGTGTTAGGGAAGCTGAGATGTGTTTTGAGTCTTGTTTTTTGGGGTTGGATGTTGTTGGTTGGACTGCTATGATTAATGGGTATGTTTGGAATTTTGAATTTGGTAAGGCTAAGGAGGTTTTTGTTGGTATGAGGAAAGTAGGGTTAGGGTTTAATGAGTTTACCTTGACTGCTATAGTTGGGGCATTGAGGGAAGTGAGGGAAGGTGAGCAGATTCACGGGTTTGGTGTTAAGACCGGGTTGCTTTATAGCGGTTCGGTTCATTTGTGTAATGTTTTGATGAATATGTATGCTAGGTGCGGGAGTAGGGTTAATGCAGGGAAGATGTTCGACGAAATTCCTGCTCCCGAGGTTGTTTCGTGGAGTGCGCGGATTGGTTTGGCATGTGATGGTGGTGAGGCTTTCGAGGTTTTTAGGTTTATGCACTCGAATGGTTTGGAGATGAATGAGGTTACGATTATAAATGTGTTGTCGGCTATTGAGGAGCCGGGATTGTTGATTCCCGGGAAGCTTGTTCATTCGGTTTGTCATAGGGCAGGGTATCTGAGTACTTTGTCTGTTGGAAATTCTTTGGTTTCTATGTATGGGAAGTGTTGTGAGATGGATGATGCTAGGCTTGTTTTCGATGAGATGGGGTTTCATGATTCCGTATCTTGGAATGCTTTGATCAGAGGGTATTGTGAAGGTGGATTGATGAGTTCAGCACTTTTGGCGTTCTCTCAAATGCGTGATTCTGGTTTTAAACCTGATCAGTATGCCCTAGCTAGTATTCTTGGAGCAGTTTCAAACCCTAGTTTCAATGACGTTGTGATGCAACTTCACTCCCTCATTATCAAGACTGCACTAACATCAGATGATTCTATGGCTTCATGTTTGATTTCGTCATACAGTAAATGCTCTAACTTAAACTATTCGAAGAGGGTGTTTTATGCGGTGGATGAAGTAAATGAAGCACATCTCCAAGTTATGGCAGCCTCTGCGATTGCAGCTGGTTACCCCGCTGATGCTCTGGAATGCTGCATATCTGCAGCAAGCTCGTGGTCTGAAGTGCACAGTAGTATTTTAAGTATAATGCTGAAAGCTTGTAGTATTTTGACAAATCTCAGTCAAGGTAGTGCTATCCATTGTCTGGCTTTAAAATCTGGAAATAGCCGTGATAGGTTTGTCGAAAGTGCCATTGTTGATTTTTATTGCAAGTCTGGAAGCATTGCTGATGCGGACAATGTGTTTGCGGATGTGTCCAGTCATAATTTGGCTGCTTGGAATGCTATGATTATGGGATATGCTCAACATGGTTGTTATGAGAAAGTCCTTAGCCTGTTTCGAAAGATGACTGATTTGGGCACTAAACCTGATGAAATTACATATCTTGGACTTCTTCAGTCATGCTGCCACGTTGGGCTTGTGAATGAGGCCAAGTTCCATTTGAATTCTATGTTTGAGCTTCATGGGGTGGTTCCATGTTTAGAACACTACGCATCATTGGTTGACTTGCTTGGCCGAGTTGGTCTGGTAGATGAAGCTAAGCTCATAATTGATCAGATGCCTGTCAGCCCCGATGCTCAAGTGTGGCAGAGTCTCCTTTCAGGATGCCACAGTTACGGTAACCTGGAACTTGCAGAAGTCGCGGCCAGAGAACTTCTTAAGTTTCAGCCTGACAATGATTCAGCTTATGTTCTTCTGTCTAATCTTTACGCAAGAGCAGAAGATTGGGATGCTGTAAGAAGATTAAGAAAGGAGATGAAAGATAAGTCCATATTCAAGGAGCCAGGATCTAGTTGGATAGAAGTTGGAGGAATTGTGTGCAACTTCCTGGTTCAAGATAATTCCCATCCTTTGAATGAGAATATTTATTTTTATTTGAAAACTTTGTATCTACAAATGGTACCTCAGTCAAAATCAATAGAAGATCCTTTTGTGCATGTGGCTGGGTTTTGACATATCCATGGTGTACTATGTATTCTGAAGATGTACATAACAACAACATGCTTTGGATGAGAATTTTATGGAATTATTGACTGATTCTGCTATCTCAGGTCAGCTTTTCATATGGTATTCTTTCATGCATTTTTACCTGGGCCCTCCCCTCGTTTCCTTATGTTTGTTTGTATGTCTTTCTTTACTTCTAATCGTCTTTATGCTTGTTGAAGTCTGAAGTTTGTATTGAACATAATAAAAGTATTTTGCTTCATGAGACCGCTCATACACAGTTAGTGATACCAGAAGCGTTGTTAAGTTTTTTTCCAGTGGTAGTGCAGAAGAGAGGGGTCTTTTCTGGTACTTTAGTCTATGCATTTTTATCCAATTTTCTCATACACCGTGGTGCATAGACCACCATATGCCCCTAGTTGTTTTTAGAAAGTCAAACTACCACTTCACTTCCTTGTAATTACACTAGAGTATAGAGGATGCAATGAATGTATACACCAAGGGGTGTATGGCAGAACTTGCCGTACTTTTATACCTTGTTCAAATTACCAAAATGCAAGGCAGAGATAACTGAGAAGATCATAGGTAATGCAATGGCTATCTGGGTTTATATTCTTCCCACCTTGTTATCTCACATCTAAAATTGACTGATTTGTCACTGAATGAGCTTTCTGTTTTGTAACATGTTAGTTAGTTGTCTTTGTCCATGCGATTAATCTCAGTCCTCTGGACAAATGTTGCTTTCATTGTTTTCTGTAGAAAGTGTTACACATACCCCTTACATGTTATGTAGAGAAAAACACAATATTTTTTTGAGAGAAAAAACACAAATTATATCAACTTATTGGTAAACACAAAGTCTCCTGCTCTCCTTTGTCTGCGAAGTCCCATATGTTTCTGCCACTCTTGGATGTGAAGCATTAGACTGAAGCAGTGAAGTTAAAGTTTTCACAATGAGTCCGTAAACCACTGAGTGGCCCACCAAAGCCTAATCTAGACTGGTCTAAATCAAACTGGAGTGGAACATCTTGCATTTGGTATGTTCCAATGTTAATTGAAGCTCTATATTCCGACCCACCATTTACAAATGCAAGGCAGAGGACACCAGGTTGAGCCTCCACCAGCGAGTTCAGTCCAAAAATGGACCACACAGCATTCTGCCCTTCCAGCTCGAGGTCGATGCTGGGTACCCCAGGACCTAACAATGTTGAAGAGAAACGTTTGGCCTCATAGCAGAGCCCAAATGGTGCTACAGGCTTTACTGTTGGCACCTTAGAGAGCTGCTTAGAGAAAACTGAAGTCACAGCCTTGAAAATTGAGGCCTCTAGGACAGTGTAAGGCAGTAGTGTGTTAATTGTTGTTCCTCCGGTCCCAATGTCACTTATTGACAGCAATGAAGTGTTCAATGGAACTGTCTTTTGGTTGATTTTGATGGCCTTGATGGTGATGTAGTATTCACCAAATGCACTTATGCTCAATGGTGTATACTTGAGGCTTCTGGACACGTCTATGCCTGGAAGGAAACTGTAAGGGCCATCTGACCCGAAGAAAATCACCCCGTCTGCTGAGGTGGTGGACGGGATGCACATTGTGAATATGGGCTTGAGACCAAGCCTAGAAGCCAGTTGATTTTGTAGAGCAATCGGAGCTTGAGCTAGACCAGCTACTCCTTGAACACCACTTGGTAAACCATTCTCAACTAGGGCAGATGGTGAACAGGTGAAGAGAAAATTAGGTACTCGAACCAACGGACCTAGGTTGGATCCGTCTGTTGAGCTGAATGTAATGACATCTTGAGCAACCTCACCAATAGTGCTTTGGTGGGAAACTGGGTTTTCCAGCAAGAGCCCACATGTGTTAGCATGACAAAAAGGTCGAGCGGCTTTGGGGCAGGTGTGGCAGAAGCTAGTGTTAGCCGTTTTACATTGGGATGATCCACACTGTGGTTCACTGAACGTTGATGACTTGTAGTTGGTCTCACAGTTTGCCCATAAGTGGCGTGCTGTAAGATCCACGATATAGCTCACTGGGATAAGGGGTGTTCTTCCATTGATTTTGGTCACTAGGAGGTTAGTAGCCGCGTCTTTGCGTACAGGCAGAAGGACAGCTTTTGTCGAGGCTGACGCAGCTTGTGAGAAACAAGACGAGCAAAGTAAAGATAAAAGGATGAAGATGAGAGTAAGATAAGCCATTTCTTGTAGAGTGTTAATGTTGAAGGATGAAGTGTGGGAAAAGAAATTGGTTCACCATGGTTTTTATACTGTACTGAAAAGATTTGTCCTTTGAGGATAGTAGGGACTGACTTTCAAACTTGAATATCTGTCTGAGATAAATGGCATGAATTCTGCATGTTTTTCTAAGTTTTTTAAACCCACCAATTTGGACCAAGATTGACACTTTTGGCTTTAGCATTCCACTGTTGGGAAAAATAACCTATTATATTGTCTTGTAGGGTGTTATTATTTTTTTGCCTAGAATTCTTTCTGGAGATAAGCACATGGGACGGCATATGTGGGTTCGTAGTGAGTCATACTGGATTGTGCCAAATTCCTTTTTATGTTATAAATATTTTCCTGCATCATGTTGAGTTTTTTAAATACTTTTCAGAGTGAGTAGATGGATGCTGATAAAGACACTAAATGAATATAGTATTATTGTGACAGGGGTCACCATCTTAAATAATAGCACTTTCATTCTGCTTACTGATTATCAAGTTTCCTTGTCATTTGTTTACTGTTTTTTTTTTGTTGCGTGTAGTTGGGTTGGGGTGGGGTGTTCAAGATTTTGAAGAACTGGGATATTGCACTTCAGTGTCAACCTGTGATAGTTGTTGTGCCGTGGATGCCAATATACCATGAAGAACATAAACTGTTTCAATGAGCTGATGCATTGCTGGTTAACTCTAACAACATAGTGGCACCCTCATTATACATTATTGTTTAAAGTTACGGTTGATTGCTCACGAAGTTTCGGCATTTAATCTAAACATAATATGATGTTTAGTATTTTATTTTATTTCTTTTTCCCGTTTTGAGGTTTGGAAAGAAAAGGGGTTTGAAGAGTTGAAGAATTGAGTTATCTCATGCTATTAGTGACCTGTAAGGTTAAATTGATACGGAAAATTGATGATTGATAACATGTAGAAATTCTAAATGTTTCTTGTGCAATTTCGGCTTATTTTCGGTCTTACAGCTTCATAGAAGGGGATAGATCTCACTCCTTTTGAAGAACCACCACCCAGGACCTGCTAATTGAAACAAGAGTAATTGGTGGAAGGAACATACTGGTTGACCTTATTAATACAACTCTAAACGTCTCTTTTTCTGTTTTCAGCTTTTATTAGGCACTCTATGCTCTGCACTTCTGCTAGCAGTATTAGGGTTGTTTGGTGAAATTGAAGTTCTGACAGTTGGTCCTTATACCAGGGAGTGGGCCACCAAAGCCTAATTCTGAACGACTCAGGTCAAATTTCAGGGGAACATCCTGCAGTTGGTTTGTTCCAATGTTAATTGAAGCCCTATACTGTGACTGACCGTTGACAAATGCGAGGCACAACACACCGGGCTGGGCCAGCACCATGGAGTTGAGCCCGAAAATTGACCAAACTGCATCCGATCCCTCCAGCTGAAGATCGATGCTGGGTACGCTAGGACCCAGCCTGTTCGCGGGGAAATATTTAGCTTCATAGCACAGCCCAAATGGTGCAATGGGGCTTACTGTTGGCACTTGGGAGAGTTGCTCAGCAAAAAATGTAGTTATAGCCTCGAATATTGAGCCTTCTAGAACAGTGTAAGGCAATAATGTGTTAAATGTCGTACCTCCAGTACCGTTGTCACTCACTAATAGCAACTTCTTGTCTACTGGAACAGGTTTCTGGTTGATCTGGATGGATGTGACATTGATGTAGTACTCACCAAAAGGACTTATGCTTAACGGTGTGTATTTAAGAAGTTTGGACACGTCAATGCCTGGAAGAAAACTGTATGGTCCGTCTGACCCAAAAAAGATGACCCCATTGCCGGAGTTGGTGGCTGGGATGCACATGGTGAATATGGGTTTCAGCCCGAGCGTAGAAGCTAGCTGGTTTTGCAAGGCAATTGGAGCTTGGGCTAGGCCAGCGACACCTTGGACACCTTCAGGTAAACCTTCCTCAACTAGTGCTGACGGAGAACAGGTAAATAGGAACTTTGGTAATTCTACTAATGGACCGGGGTTTACACCATTAGTGGAGTCGAAAGCAATGGTATCTTGTGCCACCTCACCAATTGTGCTCTGGTGGGTCACTGGGTTTTCTACCAAAAGCCCGCATGTATTAGCATGACAAAATTGTCTATCAGCTTGGGGGCAGGTTTGGCAGAAGCTAGTGTTGGCCGTCTTACACTGGGGTGATCCACATTTGGGTTCACTGATGGTTAATGAATTGTAGTTGGTCTCACAGTTGGCCCATAAGTGTCGGGTAGTGAGATCGATGACGAAACCTGAGGCTACTAAGGGTGTTCTTCCATAAATGTTGGCGACTAGGAGCTTAGTGGTTGGATCTCTGCGTATGGGTAGAACTAGAGCTTCTGGAGAATGTTTGAATGCTTGGGAGAAATAGGATAAAGATGATAGAGAACTTAAACTTAGTAAGAGAATTGCGAGTTGAGACATTGTATCTACAGCAATGGGTGTAGAAAGAAAGGACTAGTGAGGGGAGTATATATATGAGAGATTGGGGGGAGGGAGGACGGAACAACCCGGAAACATTGTATCGTAGTTTTTTTAAACCTCATAAGTCAGTGATTAGAATGTCAACGGCTCCGGAAACGATGGGATTGGCACGCAGTTGCATCATCTATTATGCTGCGGAAAAACTATTAGTATCCAGAAGTCCTGAGTTATTAAACATTGGTAGGGCTAGGTAATGTTTGAGGCAGAATCATCCAATTTAACTTTTTTTAAGCTCTCTGATAGTCAACGCACCCAAAGCAACTTTGCACAAGATAGATTTAATCAGATTACGAATACTGAAAAGTCTATTTTGGTGACTAGT
>ONZK01001705.1:31005-56815 GCA_900322385.1 Pharnaceum exiguum | reverse complement strand
GGGGGGGGGGGGGGGGGTTTGGTGTTTGTAATGCCTGATTTTAAGTGAAGACCACTTCCACATTGGACTTTCAATGGTTTCTTATGATTAACGAATTGTCGTAAGCATGGAATTGACACTTTAAGAAGGCCTAAATTAGTTCTGATTCCAATCTCTGTAGATCTTTTTAATATTATGAAAATTATATCATTTGTGGGATGTCCAATGCTTAAATTCTTGAAATATAATATGGTGTATGGATAAGTTGGCTGAATATTTAGTTACTTTGCATTCTTAATCACTTTCTCTGTATTTCGTAGCAATATCCTGTTTGCTCTTGGCCCTTATCTTTGATACTTGATCATAGTGTCAATTCTCAATGCTTCTAAGTAATAACAGATGAATCATTTATTGATTTACCAGAATATGGTACAACATGTGCATTGCCCTTATGTACTAACTGAAACAAAAATCATGGTTGGAAGGGAAATACTGGGTACAGTTATTCATGAATCAATACAGCGGAAAATATGTTTCATTCTTCGCTCAGCCTCTATCATTCTTGCTGTTTTTCCAACTGTATTAGTGAGTAATGGTGAAGTTGAAGTTCTGACAATTGGTCCTTAGACCAGGGAGTGGGAAACCAATTCCCAACTTTGAGCTACTCAGATCAAATTTCAGAGGAACATCCTGCATTTGGTAGGTTCCAATATTAATTGAAGCCCTATACTCTGACCGGCCATTGACAAATGCAAGGCACAGCACACCGGGTTTGGCCTCTACCATGGAGTTGAGCCCGAAGATTGTCCAAACAGCATCCATTCCCTCCAGCTCAAGTTCGATGCTAGGCACATTCGGACCCAACCGGGTTGGGGCAAACTGCTTGGATTCATAGCACAGCCCAAATGGGGCAATGGGCTTTACGGTTGGCACTTGGGAGAGTTGCTTAGCAAAAAATGAAGTTACAGCCTTGAATATAGAGTCTTCTAGAACAGTGTAAGGCAGTAACGTGTTGATTGTGGTACCACCAGTGCCTATGTCACTTACTGATAAGAACTTCTTGTTTAGCGGAACCGTCCTTTGGTTGATCTTGATGGACTTTACATTGATGTAGTACTCACCAAAGGAGCTTGTGCTTAATGGTGTGTATTTGAGAGGATTGGATGCATCAATCCCTGGCATAATAGTGAATGGCCCATCTGACCCAAAAAAGATGACCCCATTGCCGGAGGAGGTGGATGGGATGCACATGGTGAAGATGGGTTTCAGTCCAAGCCTAGAAGCTAGCTGGTTTTGTAGGGCAATGGGAGCTTGAGCTAGCCCGGCCACACCTTGAACTCCTTTAGGTAATCCTTTTTCGACCAGGGCAGACGGAGCACAGGTAAATAGGAACTTTGGTATTTTGACCAGTGCACCAGGGTTGGCCCCATCAGTGGAACGGAGAGCCATGACATCTTGCGCCACCTCACCAATGGTGCTCTGGTGGGTGACTGGGTTCTCCAATAAGAGCCCGCATGTTTTAGCATGACAAAATGGTCTAGCAGCTTTGGGGCAGGTGTGGCAGAAGCTGGTGTTGGCTGTCTTACATTGTGGTGATCCACATTTGGGTTCACCGAAGGTTGATGACTTGTAGTTGGTCTCGCAGTTGGTCCATAAGTGGCGGGCAGTGAGATCGATGACATAGCCTGGGGCTACAAGGGGTGTTCTTCCGTAAATGTTGGCCACTAGTAGCTTAGTGGCTGCATCTTTGCGTATCGGAAGAACGAGAGCTTTCGGGGGTTGTTTGGCTGCGTGGGAGAGTTGGGATGAAGATGAGAGAAAAAGTAAACTTAGGAATAGCAGAGCAAGATAAGCCATTTTTATCCAAGAATTCAGATGTATAGTGTTAGCTGTTAGGTGTAGGTATTAAGGACAGGTGCTTGGGATTATATACTAACCAGGGATGGATCGAGCTTTCTATTTTTGGTGTTTTGAATAATCTAAGCATGAATTATGCATGTTGTTTAAAATTACTTTTTAATCTCTTTAGTCGGTGCTTAATTATTGAAATATTATAGGCCAGAAATGAAGTGATTTGCGTATATGGGATCATCTATGAAGCTGCTCAGAAGCGCCCAATTTTGACCTCGTCTTCAATCTTTTTGAACTTTGAAGTCCACGTACCATTCTCACTTATTCTGCACAAGCTCGATTCAATATAATATCGAGGTGAGATGATCTTGTTCCAATTTCTTTTTTAATAGCAACAATCACGTGAATGTGTATAGCATACTCTGGCACTTTCAGTCTTTCACCCATGTATACCACTTGCAGACAAAATGATAGTCCCCATTTAGTAAATGACCCTGTGAGCCTGTGTATATACTTATTACTAAGTCGAGCTGGGTGTGTGTTCTTTGCTGAACAAAGTTTGAGTTCTAAACTTCTGATATTGGTGTTGTTATTATTTTATTTTTTAAAATTTTCAAATCTTCCTTTTGCTGTGACTTTTACCCCGTTCAAGTTCTTTTGCACCTTTTATGGAGTCTCTCTGGGGATATGGCAGCCGCCAGTGGAGCTTTAGAACATATTTGTAGTCATTTCCAATGTCTCTTGATTGAATAGTAAATGAGATTAGACTCCTGGACTCCTGGTATAGTTGTACATCATTGAGGCAATTGTATTCTTTTTTTTTTGGTGCACCACAGAACTCTGGAAGTCTTAAGTAATATAGGAAAGTAAACCTTAGTTACAGTGTTACCCCATTTGAAGTCAAGGCCTGGTACGCTTATATGATTTTCAGGCTGAACCGCTGAACTGGTTTCTCTTGTGGTATTTAAGGTTAGTTTGTGTAAGTTTAAAGAGGTCCTCTAGGATGGATGCTTTTGCTGCCATGGTTTCCTATTTTCTTCTGCTAAATTATACCAGCATCACTCTTCTGAGGCACTAGTGATCTTGTTTTTCATATAAATTCAAGTAAGCAAGCTTCTATGCGGTGAATAAAGATGTCATTCAGGATGATGATATATGACATTATTTGGCATCATGTGGTGCTTGACGCAGTTATTTTTTTTTGCTCTCTTTCAGTAGCCAGTGATTCTAAACTCTCAATTTGGGTCTGAGCTTTATGCAGTAAGAGAAGATTAGTTTACGGGATTAAATTGGCTATACAATTTGACAAACCTTGTAGTGAGAGTCTTCATGTGCCTCAATAGTTTAGGATAATTTCTGTCATAGCTGTTAGGCATCAAACTATGTAAGATCTGTATTACTCCACCGGAGTATGAATGGTTAGGGTTACATACTTAAATCTCAGGATTAGTGCATGGATAATCTGAGTGACAGTTTTCTAGCTTTGAATTTACTCTTTCCTGAATTTTGTGATATCTTGTTTGCTTATGGCACTTACCTTATTCTTTGCCACATTGTAACAGTCTCTACACTTGTAACCATGAATGTTATATTGATTACGAAAAGGGGGTTCGACATTTGCAATGTCCTTACTAACAGAAATAAGAGTCGTTGATGGGAAGAAAATTCTGGTTGCATTTATTTAATAGAAATCGAGATTGTTCTCGTACTAATTTCCGCCTCTAACATGGATTCTCTGTTCTACACTTCTAAGTTCTAACAGCTGTATTACTTTGCAATGGTGAAGTTGAAGTTCTGACAGTTGGTCCTTATACCAGGGAGTGGGCCAGCAAAGCCCAACTTTGAACGACTCAGGTCAAACTTCAGGGGAACATCTTGCAGTTGGTTGGTTCCGATATTGATGGAAGCCCTATACTCTGACCGGCCATTAACGAATGCGAGGCACAGCACACCGGGCTTGGCCTCCACCATGGAGTTGAGCCCAAAAATGGACCAAACTGCATCCGTTCCCTCCAGCTCAAGATCGATGCTGGGGACACCAGGTCCCAAACGGGTGGAGCCTAAATGCTTGGCTTCGTAGCACAGCCCAAATGGTGCAATGGGCTTTACTGTTGGCACTTTGGAGAGTTGGTTAGCGAAAAATGAAATTACAACCTTGAATATTGAGCCTTCGAGAACTGTGTATGGAAGTAATGTGTTGATTGTTGTACCACCAGTACCAATGTCACTCACTGATAGCAATGTCTTGTTAAGTGGAACCGGCTTCTGGTTAATCTTCATGGACTTCACATTGATGTAGTACTCACCAAAAGGGCTGATGCTTAATGGCGTGAATTTGAGGAGTTTGGACACATCAATCCCTGGAAGAAAACTGTATGGCCCATCTGACCCAAAGAATATAACCCCATTTCCAGAGGTGGATGATGGGATGCACATGGTGAAAATGGGTTTTAGATTAAGCCTAGAAGCTAGCTGGTTTTGTAGGGCAATGGGAGCTTGAGCTAGCCCAGCGACACCTTGTACACCTTTAGGTAAGCCCTTTTCAACCAGGGCGGACGGAGCACAGGTAAAGAGGAAATTTGGTGTTTTGACCAGTGGACCAGGGTTAACACCATTGGTGGAGCGGAAAGCGATGACATCTTGGGCTACCTCACCAATGGTGCTCTGGTGGGTAACTGGGTTTTCCACCAAGAGCCCGCATGTGTTAGCATGACAAAATGGTCTAGCAGCTTTGGGGCAGGTGTGGCAGAAGCTAGTGTTGGCTGTCTTACATTGGGGTGACCCACATTTGGGTTCGCTGAAGGTTGATGATTTGTAGTTGCTCTCACAGTTCATCCACGGGTGGCGGGCTGTGAGATCAACGACAAAGCCTGGGGCTACAAGGGGTGTTCTTCCGTAGATGTTGGCCACTAGAAGCTTAGTGGCTGCATCTTTACGCACTGTAAGAACAAGAGCTTTTGGGGGGTGTTTGGCGGCCTGGGAGACAATGGATAAAGATGAGATAGAAAGCAAACATAGGAAGAGAAGAGCAAGTTGAGCCATTATATCCAAGATTTGAAGCAGTTTTGGGTGTGGGGAGTATGGACAAGTGCTAGAGTTTATATACCAGAAACTAGGGTGAGCTAAACATTCCAGTTCCCAATTTTTTTGAAGATAAGCATGGGCTTTGCAAGTTTGTGTGTCATTGTTTATCCCTTAGGTCGGTGATTAATAAATCGAATGTTGACACAGTCTTTGCACGCGGTTTGATATCTGGATCATTTATGAAGCTGCTCAGTTACTAGTCTGACTAGCCATATAATAAGGTAATGGTTCAGGAAGGAATTCCCATTGAACTAATTTCAAGCTCTCTGAAAAACCATGTGCAAATTGCACTTATTTAGTGCAAGTTGGATTAAATTTAGACTTGATAGTAATAACTAAGACATTTTATATATGGAAAGTACACACTCCTGTACAACCCTGACCTGAGATGATTTTGATTCTGATTTGTGAGTCATAGAAACACGCACCTCATGCGCATATACTTGCACGCTCACACACATGCACATTGCACCACATGTGGACAAGTTCTGGTTCTCATTTGGGTAAATGAGACTCCGAGATGCTACTTCTTTCTATATGGAGCTGGGTGTGTTCTTAATAGATTTTTATTTATATTATGAGTCCTCTAATAATTGGTCTATTTTTTTTTTTACTCCACTCGCGTTGTTTTGACCGTTTTCTGGGTTTCTTTCAGGCTAAGGGGAGAAGAGAATGACAATGTGATAGTTTTTCTAGATGAAGAATTCTGTGAGTATTCAAACTTTTTCTACAAATGATCATGATGTGTGGTTTCTAATGAGATTCGTTGCAAGTAAAGACCAAGTCTATTTAATGAACAATCTAGTAAAATGTGTTGTATCAACTTCGTGTGCCTGCAGCTATCATGGTCAATGGGCTACAGTAGGTTAGACGAGCTTGGTTGCCTTCAGAGTACATACATATGTGTTGCGGTCTCATATATAGATAGCAGTGGCAAGCATGTTAGTCTAATTTTAAATATATGCATCACATATCTAATTTAGCTACCTCAGCCAGAGTGCCACTTTTACAGGTTAGTTATTAGCGGTTGGTTACATTTGCATCGTTGATATACTCACTAGAACATCGTTGGTTTATGCCAGCCTAGAACACAGGATGAAATAGCAACTTGTAGAACAACTATAGAGACCTCCGTTGCTGTGATCCAAAATCATAATCGTTCTTTCTTAAGATTTTCATTGCGGCATTCTTCATACTAGTTTCATTGTAATACTTATCTCGAGTGTATCTAGTCAGGCAGATCTTTTCTCCTGCATGCAGGTGAAGTTAAGAACGTTGTACGGAAGACACCAATGATACAGGATACAGAAGGGCCTGTTAAGGAGAGAAGAAAGAAAAATGAACAACATTTTATTTTTTTGATTTATTACCCAATTTCTCTTTTTCGAAATGTGGATGTTCTGTTTATAAGGTAATCCAATCATATAAACTCTGAGCACTTCTTCATTTGACGCTGCTACATAATGGACTTTCAAGTATTTTCCCGTAACACGGGTTGCTTATGTCATATGCACCACTTTAAGTAATATCTGATTGACGTCGTTCTGCTTGCTTATGGATGATGATCACATGGAATATTTTTTCAAACAGTAACTTATATCTGTGCTATAATGATTCCTTTGCAGAGACTGAAGAAAATGTAGGAGATCTGGAGAAGATTAATCGTCTGCTTCAGATGTGCTGAGCTACCAGCGTACATTGTGCATCTATGCAGGCCCGAAAAGTACAATGTTTGACAACCGTTCTTCAATAGTGTTAGCATTTGATTAATAAGTGTAACTCCAGGTTAGACACATTGATTCTTTAGACCAGATGGCTTCTGCACATTATTGCTGATCTTTCTCTCAAGATTTTTCCTCCTCCATTACAAAACAATTCTTACTTCAACTCAATCTCATTTCTTATCCTAGACAAATAACTTATGGACCCCTTTCACAGGAGTGTAAATTAATAGTTATGAATTAAAGACAAAAGAATTTGATCTAAAGTTCTCCCCTGTGGCTTCGTTTCTCTTCTTCAGGTTGTACTGGTTTTTGACAGTCTCTTTTCAAGAAGCTTTTGAAAGCACATGAAGGATAGACTGGAAAGCTTTAGCTGCTATGATGGCCTTTATTTGCCCTCTCCTCGGTACTGATCTTCTGCTAAACCTTTCTGCAATTGCAGCTACTGATATTGCGGAAGCATCTTTACCCATGATAGAGGTAATTCAATCTTCTCCCTTCTTTATATTTCTTGTGCCTGCTAGATAGAAGATGTGCAGTTTTTGGCTTTCCAAAGGGAGGGAGGGGTTTTATATAGAACCCATGGGAGCTAGAAAATCAGTGATCTTGTTGAATCATATCTGGGAAGAAGAAACATAGAAACAGGGATATGCTTGCTTTTTGTTGGTAGGGGCGCCATGCCAACTAGATTATCTAAACTTTGCTGGATAGCATGCTTTACAATTTGAAATAGACAGAATTTGTGATGACCCATTGATTCTAAGAGTATCAGTACATTCATGTACTTAACAGTGTTGAATAATCCAGGAAGCTTCTTGTGGACCATGCTATCCATTGTTTTAAAATTCCATAAAAGTAGAATGTCGATATTTTATGTGTATTGCATTTTTTAAATCATTATTGGGACAATATAATTTTTTTCCCGCAATAGTCTTATCTCTTCCAATCATGCCTTGGACGCTTGCTTAATTATTTACTAAAAATTGGAGATAATATAATGCACCTTTTTTAAATAGTGGATATAGTACACATGAAGTGCTACTTCCTGAGCCATTATTATTCAGAATGGAATTGTTGTGCTGATATTATTACTGCAAAGATCTACTGATTTGAAACAAGCAGTGGTCTGCATACACCGGAATCAGTCTATTTGTCAAGGCTTATATCTGCCGTTTGAGCTGTCTATGTTTGCATTCATGCTTTCAGGATTTGTTGTGCAATTAAAAAAAATTCTGTACATGAGCTGCATTGCGCTATTATCATAGCTACTCCTGCATAATGGTAAATTGGTCGTGAGTATCTGAGTCAAAAATATTACGCTGCATATTGCAGCCTGGCCTGGAATGTATGAGACCTTAATCACATAAGACATGTTCTGACACCTCTCAGCCTAACTGCTAAAATATGCTAGATCACCAGATTAGTCTTTTTTTTCTTTCAGCGAGGACTATATCACTTTCACCATTTCACCTCTGCAGTTAGCTTCCGCCCCCCTCCCCTCACACACACACCCCCATGGCAGGTGAAGCCCAAAAGTATGTGATGTTTGGTACTTCGGTTGTTTGAAATAGTTGATCAAGTAAACCATATGGCCTCTGGAATGTGTCGGTATCTATACTATGCATTCTTGTATTCTGTCTTGACATGGACTAAGTCATCAAATTAGGAGAACCCAGAGATCAGGATACATTTCAGCTTCTTGCGCTATAAGATTTTCTTGGCAGTAAGAATTGCGTTCTTTGGCATAGACTATTCCAATTAGAAGGGGAGGTTTGTGGTTCTCTCCGCAGTGTGTTAGATTTCTTGATGATTCAGTATGTTGGCTTTGGAAGAGGGAGGGATACGAGGACTTTATGACGGTATACTATTCTATCATATTTTGGTGTATTTGATTGGACGTATTAGTCGTGTTTTTGCTAAGGGCTTTCATTCTATTGATTTCATGTGGGAGAAGGTGGATTCTTAGCTTCTCTATGGGCTAATTCGCGAGGGGCTTTTAAGGATTATTCATTTTCAATCATACAAAGCACTTGGCGCTCTTTGTAACCTGCAGTGAGCTTGCATTGGAGGACATCTTGTCCTTGGATGCTCATTTGACACCTGTTTTTGTCCTTGTGTGTTCTTGAAATTTTTGATTAGTCCTTGTTATGTGTTTTGTTATATGCTTCTGATTTGGCCTCTCGAAAATTGCAGGGATACATGACCTGCGGAGAAAGCTGTGTTTCTCTCATTGTGAGAGCTCGTTATCTCTCTTCACAGCAGGTATGTACTTTTGGTGGCTACTGCTATTTGGTTTCGTTTCCACTCTTGAACATGCCAGAACAAGTTCCCATATTATAGACGCTGGTACTTGCATTTATCGCCTTCTACTTCTGTTTTCATGTGATGGGAACTCGTAATACCCTGTTGAACTTGGATAATATCTTATATAACCCACAGGCCATGGCTCACATATGTAGAAGAAGTTGGGGGCATTACATTGAAGGATAGGATGCCCGAAAAATTCTAGCTCATATTATGTTGCTTTTCTAGGCGATGTGCAGCAAGACAAAAAGAGAGGAAGTGAAATATTTGGGGCTTAAATCAGCTGTTGGAATAATAAAGATGCATAAGTGTGAGAATTGAGAAGTGTGCGAGTTCATTTAGCTTGCAATCCTAGCATACAAAAGAGCAATAACAGTGTGGCCTTTGGTACCCCACTCCCTAAGCTAGACAAGTATCTGGTTTCACTTACGTGAATGCCAAATTGCCAAGTGTGCAAGTTTGTCAATGGAGAGTATGTACCAGTTATAGAAATACAAATAGTATTTCTTTGGTAATATCTCCTACTATATTCTTACTTATTTAGTGCACTTTCTGTTTTAAAATTAGTGACCGCAGATGGTTGCTATAGTTTGTATGTCACCCTGTTTTTTGTTTGTTACAGTTTATGTATTCATGATACGAAAATACAAGTAGTGACCCTATATGTTTTAACTGTCCTGTATAAAATAGTAATTAGTGATTCTCTAAGGCTAATGGTGATCATGCAGGCTTTATTATTGGTTACCCCTCTTCAGTATTGCGGATGAAATGGAGATTCATGGCCGTTTAAGGCTAGTTAGGGACCTTATAGGTGACCCCAAGAATAATTAGTGACAATACATGTGTTATTGGTGACCTTGTTGATTGTCCGTGGTATTTGCTTGTTCAACTTAATGTTGCTGAAAAAAGGGTAATCAGTGACTCTGCCGGCCAGTTTCGAAAGTCTTTGGTAGCGCTTTCAAACTATGGCAATTTCGTAATGTTAATGTTAGTAAGTTATGGAGTACTGTTAATGATTGATTCATTGATTCAGGCAGTACCTCAAGAAGATGGGTGTCTAGACAGATTTCTAGGTATCTTAAATGGGGCAGTTCAGCATAGTTGCTGGCAAACTCTGGAAACGGGAATATGACTAGTAGCCTAGTACAAAGCCCTTATGAACACGGTTTTTTATTGTCTCACTCCGTTTGCTATGTTACCTACTTATCTATGACTTCTGGAATTCAGCGCTCTTGAGCCAACTCCTTGACAACGTAGCAGTGCTTCTTCTACTCGACTACTCCCGATTACGAGTTTTGTTGAAAATTGGGTTCAAGAAGGGTTCCAAGGCTTCTTAAGACAGATTTTTGCAAGGCCTGCAAGAGTGCAAGAATACAAAACACTAGTAGGCGGGTAGGCCTTGTTGTGGCTCCACTTTCTGTTTTTCATACAGCAAAGTGCCCTCTTATGAAATCAGAGCCATTTGTGACCCAATGATTTGTTTATTTTTTTTTGGTGTATAACTGAATATAATTCATTGGTATCCCCTTTACATACATTTGGATCCTAAATGGTTATTTGTGACCATATAGATGTTTTTGGTGAGTGTCAAAAATGAGCTTCTTGTTATTTTGTTTAAAACTGCTAATATGACCCTTTATAGCACGACCAAAAATGTCGCGTTGAGATAATCGAGAGTGTCGAACAGCACTGACCCCTTACATGTTATTGGTGACTCTTATAGGGCCATTTGTGACCTATAGAGAGTGCTATATTGGTCATTTGAATTTAGCTCAATTGCTGACCTCTCTATACGGCTATATATGACGTTGGAGAAGGCTATTTGTGACGTTAGACGGATACTTTTTGATTGTCATATGTTTTTCATAATGAATAATTGGTGTTAGTTACTCCCTCTGTTTCTGAAAGTTCTTCCACTTTTTCCTTTTTATTTGTCTCATAAAGTTCTTTCACTTTTCACATCTACCATGATTTCGTTTGGCTAAATAACTCATTTACCCCTTATGCTTCACCCAAATTACCCTACCCCTCATTCTCACTCACCACTGGTTGAGGGTAAATTATTCTTTTTCCAATTTTCTTAAAATGTGTGCACTCCTCAAAAGTGGAATAACTTTCAGAAACGGAGGAAGTATAAGCTAAGCCTAATAGCTCATAAGGTGGAGCAATTGTGCATCTGCACAAAGAGGTGGGTTCGACTCCCTCGCTCCTAGGCTTTAAAATTATTAAAGTATTTCAAAAATTAGTGGTATTTTGTCGCCATACATGTGTTAATTTTCAATGAGGCCTAATTCTAACAACTTTCTTTGCGCTTGTGCTTGCCAAGTTGCCATATTAATTGGCAAGTACTTAGATAATGTGTATCTGCAATAGCTAGCTGCTTGTAATGTCTACTCAATCCCAAATAAAGGAGTATTCTATTGTATATAGAAGGCAAGAAAGGACACACAGCCTGACAGCCTGATTCAAACTTACATCACGCGCAAGTGTGCACATTGTTCTCCCAAATTGAGCTTATAGGTTTAACGTTTTTTTTAGGTAGGTTTGACAAATCCTGAAGACATGTTATAGTTGTCAAAAATTAGGCTAATAGGACACTCCTCCATCCAATGTGATCATCGACTATGGCTGAGTTTAGGGTTGCTGTCAAGTGCTGTGGCAAGTGCTGTAACTGTGAGGTGCTGCAGCTGTGGATGAAAGTGCTTTCACCTATAGTTAGGAAAGAGGTGAGGTGAAAAAACAGCTTTCAAATCCTAAATTTGGAAACTGCTTTTACTCAAAGCACTTTTGAAAAAAATGCCAAACACCTCAAAAAAATAAAAGTGTTGCCGAAAGCACTTGGAAAGCAATTCAACCTCAACCCCAAACGCAGCCTATGTAGTCTACAATTGGCTCACTACTTACATGATTCTAGACATAGACTTACATGGTTGTAGACATACTAGAGGAGAACGACTTAAAATGCAAAATGTCATCTAAGATGAGACGTAACTCCTTCCTAATTTCACAGCTGCTAACTGATGCATTAATAATAGTGATAGAGTCGCTCAGATTCAAATACCAATCTCCGCACTCGTAGCATTTCTTCACACCACAACAAACGGCCATCGCTTCAGTACGTTATCTCTATGTGAACTCACCCCACAAGCCTAATTACTCACCAAATTCTCATATCACTTTCTTCACTAAAATAAATTCGGGTTGAAGTGTGGGCTAGTGCATAAAAATGGTACATATGATTTGGTTAAATGCAATCTAGTACAATGATTTTAAGGAGAGGAGTGAAATGAATAAATGTTCGTTGAAGAGGAACAATGCGCATGTGTTAGTGGTCGATCAGTCACTGGAGAAGTGACCTTTTAGATAACGTGATAAAGTGGAGAGGGTCTGAATGTTCTGGGAAGAACAAAAAATGTACATAGGAAGCATAGTAGCATACGTCTAAGTTTCAACATGAGAGCTGTGTTATTTAAAGGAAGTTTTGGCTGTTGGAGAACAATAAAAGGGCAAGTAATAGGCAAGCTGAAAGATTTATGGAAGCGAAAGATCAAATAGTATACCCTGTATTTGAAAACAGCTGTTGCTTAGTGATCACAAATTAGCAAACTCATTTTTATGAAATAAAATCATTTAGCATCACTAGATCTATTGAGCTAGCTAGCTAGTTCGTCGTTGCAGCCAAAAAAAAAAGAAGCTAGTTAGTAGTTGCGTATATTCTTGTCTCCAGCTTGGCATTTCTTTCATATTGATTTAGCTTATCCAGTACTCAGCGAATCACGTTTCTGTAGCGTAAGCTAAGATTAGGGCGATCTCCAGCAACGTAGAGTTTCAGAGGTGAGCTTTTTGAAAAAAATTAACTTCGTTTCTTTCTTATCACTTCTGTGTCAAGAAATTTCATGCAGGAACTAACGCATCGTATTAAAGTATTCCAAGTCTTTCTCCCCTATTCCCCTGAGCTAGTTGGTGTACAAATACACACTATAATAACTAGACTAAGCAAGAAACTCTGGGGTGATTAAGGGCCAATTGGAGAAAGGCTTACAAAGTACAATGATGTTGAGCTTTCTCGTTTTAGTTTTCCCATATCTCATCGTGATTTTTGTTTTCCTATTGTCATTTACAATAGTCAAATCATGGCTCAGTAACTTGCCCCCAGGTCCTTTCTCCTTGCCCATAGTTGGCAACCTCTTGAGTTTGGGAAGGTCAACTAGCACATTGCATAAGTTCTTGGCTAAGCTTTCCAAGACTTATGGCCCAATTATGACCCTCAAACTTGGCTCCATAACCACTATAGTTATCTCGTCTTCTAGTCTTGCCAAAAAAGTCCTGCAGAGCAGCCATGCCCTTTTTGTCTTGGATGCTGCTCAGGCTCACGAACACGATCAATTCTCAGTGGCCTGGTTACCAGCCTCGTCGCCAAAGTGGATATCTCTTAGAAGGATTATGGCCAACCATCTATTTGGTGACAACGTGCTCAAAGCCTTGAACGCTCTGAGAAATGAGGAGGTAGAGAGGCTAATGAAATACGTGGGAGAATGTTCACACGCTGGTATTGCTATAGATGTTGGACAAGTAATTTCTGATGCAACTTTCAATGTACTATCTAAGTCCTTATTTTCCGTCGATACGTCAAGTGACGATGGGAGGATTAGAGAGATCAAGGAATTGATAGTTCGTCTCATAGAAGAGGTCAGGAGACCTAACATTGTCGATTGTTTTCCTTTTCTCAAAAGGTTTGATCCACAACGTTGTAGACAACGATTAACCTGTCTAAGTGCCAGAACGTTTAAGCTGTTTGATGAGCTCATAGATGCGAGGATGACTTTAAGGAAAGATGAAGCATACTCATTTGGTTCTACGTGTGGCGATCAATTGGATGTGCTTATGAATATCATAGAAGACCAGAGGGATGGAATCACCCGAGATGATGTGAAGCATTTGTTACTGGTATGCAAATATTGCGATGTTCATTTTTTTGGGGGCATTGTTTTACTTGTCAATAAGAATTAAGTCCATTGTCCATAATCTCATTTGTGGGACGATGAGGTCTCATGTCGTAAAAGGTCCTGAGATTGAACCCGTCAAATTGCGTTAAATAATTCACTGATCGTTTTTCAGTATCTGTTCGACCGAGCATGCATGCTGATAATAATTTATAATTTATTGTTATGCAGGACATTTTTGGTGCTGGAATGGATACAACCGCTAAGACAGTAGAGTGGGCAATGGCAGAGCTTCTTAGGAACCCTGAAATGTTCGCCAAAGCCCAAAATGAAATTGACACGGTGCTAGGGAAAGGCACATCAGTCGATGAATGCGACATCTCTCAACTTCCATACTTGCAAGCAATCGTGAAAGAAACGTTTAGATTCCATCCAGCAGCTCCATTGTTACTCCCTCGTAAAGTAGAGGAAGATATAGAAGTATAGAACTTGGCGGCTATAAAGTCCCCAAGGGTGCTCAAATCCTAGTGAATGCATGGGCTATTGGGCATGACCCTCATACGTGGGCTGATCCGGATTTGTTTTCGCGTAAGCGGTTCTTAGGTTCAAAGATTGACGTGAAAGGACAGCATTTTGAGCTAATCCCCTTCGGTGCTGGGAGAAGGATATGTCCAGGATTGCCTTTTGCACTGCGCATGGTTCCTCTGATGTTGGCTTCTTTGATTAGCTCATTCGAGTGGAAGCTTGAAGATGATGGCAAATTAGAACAAGATTTGGATATGAATGATAAGTTTGGGATGACTCTGGAAAAGGCTAAACCATTGCGTGCGTTCGCTTCTCCTCGCATGTGATCTACATATATTCATGATACTTATGCGTAAATTATGCCGCTCAGTGTCATATACTCATAAGTTAGTAATTTGGTATGATATGCTTTAATTTCTTTTTTAAACGACCAATTTGTATGAGGCCAACTGGAATCAAATGTTGGTTGTATTAGCTAAGGGAGTTGGAGGGACAGTTAGTGTTCCTTAATCAAAATTGTTTGACTGTATGTAAGTATATAACTATGTATCATATCATCATATGTGCATATTTGCCAGTTTCTGAACCAAGTCAGGATACGCAGTTGTCGATGTTCATATACAAAAAGATACGGAAATGTTGAATTGTGTTATCGATCAGTAGAAATCGATACTTAAGTACACTTATCAAAGTATGTCACATGTACTATTTTGCTTCTCACGGTATCCTTTGGCGGTAATTACGGCAGAAGCCGCCAGAAGACAGGATCGATACATAAATGATAAAATTACTAATTGGCCAAACAGGCCTGCACTAGAGAAAAATTAGACAAAATTTAGGCATCTAACTCACAAGTCACAAAAGAAGTTACTAGTGAGGCTTGTTAACTTGAACAAGTCTTGCAAACACCAACAGCCTATGATCTTCAGTAGGTGTCAGACCTATATGAAGGAAGTCGACGATACATATTGCTACGAGAGGACCTTCTCAAGAAGACAAAGGAGACGAGAGAGTTGAAGGCTTTCGATGCGATCCTCGATTTTACCTGACCCCTCTTGGGGATCGGCCTTCTGCTACTTCTGCGACCACTTGATGTCACCACCTTCCCCTTGCTCATCTTGCTCTTCATTGTTACTAGAAGCTGGAGATTGATGAATGTGGACAATTTCAGTGTATAAAAGGAGGGAAGAATTTGCCTTTCAGATCTTACGGTTGAAGAAATATGATTAGAAGGTGATGTCTGTTGGGTGTATATATAGGTTGGACTAACGTTTGGCCATATACTAACGGATATATTGTACAGCGAAGCATGTCCTTTTGCTTACTAATAATTAGTCTAGCTGATGAATATAATTTGTCTCCGCAAATTGACACCATAACCACCCACAACTCTTCGAACAAAATACATAGTTAGATTCGCGCATTTTGCATCAGAAGTAGTTTATTCAGAGACTAAAATGTCTCCTCACCGCGTAGTTTGGCAATTTTGGATTGCTGATGACGTTCTTAATTATTTCCTATAAACAGTAGACATGTACCTAACTAAACAGCTCATTAGGCTGGATTTGTTTATGGTTGTCCATGAACGATATCGGATTAGACATGTACACTCAAGTATTTTAATCGGATTTGGGGTGAATTTGTGATTAAGGTCTTCGTAAGCCTTTTTTGTTGGTACGGTTTTTTTAATGTTATGCCTGGCTGAGCTACCAAATTGGCAGTTTATACGAAGACCAAAGTGGGTCTAAATACATTAAGCCATTAGACTTATTGTACGTATGTTATGGAGAGCGGAAAACTAAATAGACCAAGTAAGCAACACTATCCTCTAGCCGCTAGTCACTCAGGCAAGCAAGGTTGTTGATTAGTTGTGATGCAATGAACCATGAAAGCCATGAATCCACCGATTTAGTGCACCCGCAATCAACTTTCTTTAATTTTTTATTTTTGTTTGGTAGGCAAAGCGCTAAAATTTAGTATAAATTAAGTTTATACTACGTATATATATATTTAAATTTTGAGAAGAAATTTTTTATAAATAAGAAAAACAACCAGAGGATTGGCCGAAGCCTAGAAAAGTCAATGTCAACCTAGCTAATGTGTAGTAGTTCAGTATCTAGAGATTTTCTTTGTTTGTCCAGAGGATGCAAATAATAAATTGAGCTGTCATGTTTGCTGCCCTTCGGATGTCATATCCGTAGAAGCTGTCGATCGTTGCAGTATACTAGTATACTACTTCATCCTCCTATATTCTCTTTCTCTTTTGATTCTTAACTAAGCCACATGAGAGAGTATCTTGACTATTTTTTGTTGGATTGTGAAGCACTTCAATAACCAAACATTTTTTTTTGAAAAAAAAATCCTATATTCCCATTAATCCCATAGTACATGTTCAATTTATATACGGAGTAGCAAGTTTTTGGTATAATCGGTGTAAGGTTATAGTGATGATATTGTGACTACTAGTATATGGTACATACTAATATATTTACGAAATAGTATATAATGGCCAATAGTATTCACAAGGTGAACTCGTAATATTTTGAAGGTGACTAATTTAACATCTATAATTATGTTGAAATACTTTGATGAAAAAAAGACCCGGATGTACATAAGAACTGGAAAATTTGCACAACATATTGTTTCTTACTTTATTTTCCAAAAACAAATGTTAATTGTATGAATATATCATTCTAATTAAATAAAGCCAAAAGGCTCTGTTTTATTCGGCTGGTTGAAAATTTAACTGTACTGAACTTAACTGGAAAAAACTGAATTTAACCGAAAAAAAAACTGAATTTAAGTGAACTTAACTAGAAAGAACTGAACTTAACTGAAATGGAATGAATTATAGTGTAAATATAACTAAACAATTAACTGGAAAAAACTGAACTGGAAGAAACTGAACTTAACTGAACTTAACTTGAAGAAACCGAACTGAACTGGAAAAAATGAACTTAACTGTAACAGATAAGTTGAACAAATTTTCTTTTTTGGTGGGAAAAATTGAGAAACACAACAAATATACATTATATCCTACAATTATTTCTTTTTTGGTGTTCATTTTATCCTACAATTTGATTATGTAAGTTTCTTTCCAACTTAATTAGCCTCGGTTTTGAGTTTAATAAAAGTTTGACCCTCTTGTTATCTACCAAAAAAAAAAGGAGGACAACACCTAGACGATTTAATTTGTTCTATGTTGTGACTTCATTCCTTCTCTTTATTTTGTGATTTGAGGACATGAAGATTGAAGTTGGCGAATCAACATCTACTAACTAGGCAATTAGGCGGCCCTCTTTTGAAAAGTGGAAACTAAAAGACATGCTGAGCTCCAAACGTTGATAGGATAGATAGCATATCGGTGAATATTGATTAACCGTACCAAACCCATTTTGCCTTGTAGCAATAAGGCTATGCATATCGCTAAAGTCAAGTTAGTGACATAAGGGAGAGACTCAAGAGTTGTGAGAAGAGTTCTAAAAATGAATTATGTGAAATTATAACTAATAATAAAAGAACTGACTAATGATTTCTGTTGTAATATTTTACAAAAAACAAACACTCGGTGAAAGGTGTAGACTTATACCGGTTACACCTAGTGTAGCTAAGAATATTTGTAAGTAAAATGCAGGTGTAGTAATGTACAAATACATAATATATTGTAATATATATGTATAGTCCTGTATACTTCACAAATATGTATTGAGTATTGACTATTGATGCTAATTGAAGCTAGGAACGAAAGGTCCATATTTCAGTATATGTTGCATACGTGCATACAAAATAAAATGTCATAGCATATGGCATAATATTGTGTACGCATATGGTTTGATATAGCTGGGTTGACATCTTATCCGTTAGACAGTTGGACTACTACACCATCAACAAAGTAACCTAGCGTTATCATATTCCATGAAGGGGTTGTAAGCGACCTATTTCCTGTTTTTAGAAAAACAAAAAATCTGTTTCTAAGAATGTACGGGGACTATGTAGTTAAACTACATAATCAAACTAATGAACTATTACTCATATTATTCTGTCTCGTTATAACTGATGGAGGATGACAGAAAAGTTCCAAATTCACATAATGTACAAGCTTAATGATGAGATATTGAGATGAGAATGAAAACCATCGGCAATGACAAAACAACTTCTGATTGTGTTGCGTTTTAGGCTTTTGGCTTACGGAAAATGAAACTCGAAGCTAGCTAGTGTAGAGCTGCTAGCTACAATATGTACACTTAAACTATTCCCACGTACATTTTAGCGATCAAAGTAATTTCATTACAATGAACTTGCTCATGCACTACTGAAAGACAATTTGTTGCCGGAAACTCTGTAATGTGTGTCACAGTTGTACTTGCTCGAAGATTGCTTGCCCAAAGATAACATGGAGACGAGAGAAAGATAAGCTGTTGCTGCTATATGAGACTTTATTTGTCCCCTCTTCGGCACTAGTCTTCCGCCATTTCTTCGACTCGATCCCAAAGCCATGGATGTATTCACCTTGTTGTTCATGGGTTTGATTTTAAACAGAACTTGCTAGCTGTGGTAGAGTGTAGCTTGAGTGTATTGTGAGTGTGGGATTTTCTAGCAAACCTGTAACTACATAATTGTATTTATAGTAGTCGCAATGTTGAGGACAAAATGCGAACTTAATGTTTTAAAGACAAAAGCAATGACAGCAAAGCATAGCCTGGTTGTCGCAAATATTCTTCCTTAATCCCAACTTGATGCTAATCCGGGATGCAATTAGTTTCGATCATTAAATAATAGACCTATGCCTAAACGGATGTGATTTTGTTGAATTGTTCGTTGAATTGAGTAGCCTCAGCCCAACTAATGATGTAATCTATACTACGTGGATAGGATTAATACAAGGTACTCTATTTTAGCTAATAGTTTTAGAATCATCTCTGGTTTTCGTTTGTGTGTTTCTATTTTGTAGGTTTGACTCTGACAGGAGCCGATGACTTGTTCAAGTGGTAGCCTATCGAGACAGTTAAATGCTTCCAATGTTGTTAGTAGGGCTGTGTATAAAAAACCGTAACCGTTAACCGAACCGAAAACCGTCCAAACCGAACCGAAAATATCTGTAACCGTCCCGAATCGCAGCTTCGGTTAACCGAACCGCAATAACCGAAGTTTATTCGGTTCGGTTTCGGTACCTGATGTTGGCCCGCGGTTAACCGTTCAACTTTTTAACATGTTTTTTTCCCAGATTTTTTCAAACGTTTCTTTTACCCTTCAAGTTAGTAGCAGCCAACCAAGCCCCTAACCCTTACCAACCCCGATCTTATTCACTCCACTCTCTCAAGTCTCACCATCCAGATCTAGTCCACACTCTCTCCCTCTCTCTCTCTATCTCTCCCACTCTCACTCTCACAGTTCGGGCTTCTCCACCAACTGCCGACCACGCTGCATCGACAACATCCACGGGTTGGTTGACACCAACCCCCAACTTCTTTGTCTCGAGACGATCTCGATCTCGATCTTGTCCACCTCAACACCACCACGGTGACCATCCTTGGGTTGGCCATCTAGCATTTCTTTAATTTTGAAGTTGGGAATTCTTGGTGTTAGTTTGTTTAGTAGTATATTATTTCAAATGTAGAATTTGTAATGTTGCAGGCTTGCATCGAATGTTGTTTTCCCAGGCAATACTTCACTGACGAGTGACGAAGCTAGAAGCACTCACCAATTCATTAAAAATCAATTCGAAAATGAGTTTTTTTTTTTAAACGGTTAACGGTTAACCGTTAGCGGTTTTCGGTTAACCGTTATCGGTTAACCGCAAGTATACCGGGTCGGTTATGGTTACTGTTTTTTGATAACCGTAAAACGGTTAACCGCGAAACGGTTAACCGAAACGGCGGTTAACCGTTTTGCACAGCCCTAGTTGTTAGGACGTCACATACATTGGATATTTGGATCATTTTGCTTAGGAGTTGGGAGTTCTTCCCAAATCCCAAATGACAGTAGTAATTCGTATAAAAGACACAAAATATCAACCTAATTGGGTGCGTTTGGGGTTGAGGTTGAAGTGCTTTTAAAGTGCTTTCGGCAGCACTTTAATTTTTTGGGGTGTTTGGCATTTTTTTCAAAAGTGCTTTCAGTGAAAGCACTTTCCAAATTTAGGATTTGAAAGCTGTTTTTTCACCTCATCTCTTCCCCAGCTGTAGGTGAAAGCACTTTCAGCCAAAGTTACAGCACCTCACAGCTACAGCACTTGCTACAGTACAACACTTGACAGCAACCCCAAACTCACCCAATATCAACAAAATATCATGTTTGGTTACCTAAAAGTCTAAAACCTAAGTACCTAATCAATAAGGGATATTATACAGGTTTTTTTGACTTCGAAGAATCTTAAGGAATTAAGCACTCTTAAATTCCATCATACTCTTTTTCGTAATGAGAAAAATAAAAGAACCTACAAGAAAAGGCTGGAAAGCACTAGTTATTCAAAGTTCCAAACTATGTGATGACTTGAATTGCCCAAGTACAACAAACGCAGTTGTTTTGTTCTTCTATGTAAACAGAAGGATCAAAGCATTCCATAAAACCTACAGTCATCCATTACTATTTGGCAAAATTGATGAGAATAATGCCTACTTGGAGCGATTTTCCCAAAATAATCCCTACTTCAAATGTAGCCCACAATAATCCCTACTTGGGCTTGTATAGCCAGCAATGGACTAATGACGATGGCCGTTTACAACACCGTTAGTGTATTTTATTTTAAAAAAAGGAAACTTAAATTGAGAAGAAAACGAAGATAAAACAAAAACAAAAAATACGGATCAGTGATCAGTCCCCAATTTCTTTTGTTCATCCTCTGTCGTTTCCCAGTAACACCAATAACTATCCCCTTTCCCTTAAAACATCATTCATTGTGAACCATGTTTTGTTCTTCTCATCTCCATTACAAAAGTACTTACCCATCTATTTTCTATTACACTGCAACTTTAGTTTGTCACCTTCATGGATCTTTGACATAAATTTGACATATATGAGGATAGTGTAGAAGCTTGGCATAAAAGCTCATTGAAGGTTGATAAGTGGTACGAGGCATGATGATTGTAGCTTTGTAGGTAATGAAGGATATTCAAATTGGACAAACAAAGACAGTTAACTGGTCATTGGGGTGATGGGGAGGCAGAATAAACTGTGACATTGGTCTATCAATGGCAGGAAAAAATAATGGGTGTCATTGAGTTGGATAACAAATGAATGTAAAAGAGGAGAGAGAATGGGGAACGGCTGCTTTGAAGAAGAACCCACACCATAGATTTTTTTATGGTGCAAAGGATGGTTAATGCCCTTTTATTTCAATAGAACAAATCAAGAACCTTGCCTTGTAGTTGTAAGGCTTACAACGTCAATTACAACTTTACTCAATTTCATAACTCAATACTAGCTAACATGGGCATAAGCATCGAGTGAAGAATAAAGGCATGGTGGGAAGTAGAGATCTTTTTTTTGGTGCGGAAGCAGAGATCTTTTAACGGCGACTTTGATGGCCTTTTGACTAATTGATTTCACGAAATCACGAAGGGAAAGAATATAATTCAAACTAACGGAAATTTGGATGGCCGTCATCATTAATCCATTGCTGGCTAGACAAGCCCAAGTAGGGATTATTGTGGGCTATATTTGAAGTAAGGATTATTCTGAGGAAATCGCTCCAAGTAGGGATTATTCACAGCAATTTTACCTTACTATTTTGACCTTTTTTTTCCCACCAAATCCAAATCTGCAGATGATGGTGTACAGTGCACGATGCACCACCAATCACCTAGCAAGTATTTGACAGTTTGACACCATTGTCAATGTTAGTAGCCAT
Source organism: Pharnaceum exiguum (assembly GCA_900322385.1). Classification (NCBI taxonomy): domain Eukaryota; kingdom Viridiplantae; phylum Streptophyta; class Magnoliopsida; order Caryophyllales; family Molluginaceae; genus Pharnaceum; species Pharnaceum exiguum. The sequence continues at coordinate 34,559 of ONZK01001705.1, read as the reverse complement.
GCAAAGATTTGCTTTAAACATCTGAATAACCTTAGTTTATATTTGACTTTAAGAAAAACTACATCTTGTTAAAATTAACTCATTAAAACTATGAGCCATCATCTTTGAAGTCTTTTCTCTGGTATTCTCCATAGGCCATAACAGCTCAGTCGTGTTTCAAGCAGCAAACCTGCGAAGTGTTTTTATTCTTTTAGTCAACTAGTTAACCAGTAGCTAGAAACACTGAAAGGACTGCTAACCACGTGCATCAACAAGCCAGTGAAAGAAAGCTTCATTCTTTTTCTCTCTTGTAAGGAGTAAAAGATTACTTGTTATCTATGGCAGGAAACCAAAATTCAGTTCCTTGCTTTGGTACCAAGGCACAAGGCATCTCTGTTGATCCCTTGCTCCCTCCCCTAACTACAGTTGCCTTCTCAACCAATAATCTCCATGTCTATACTATATACCACATATGCAAATTTTAATATATACATTCCTCCTCACTACACCACCATACCTTCGACCAACAGAGGATGGCATACACTACTACCTGCCCCAAACCGCATCTGATCTTTCAGACGAACCGAGCTTCTCAGATCACAGTATGTTCTCGAACCATTAGAGCAACAAATCTACCAAAACCAAGAGGAGCAACTGCAGCAATCTTTAAAACTCCAAATGTTGGAAAACATCTCATAAGTAATCCTAAGAAACGCTATCTGATTGTCCCGTTAGCAAACTCAGACTCCACCACCGAATCCTTCTCACCATCAGATGCAGTTAAGAAATTTTACACCGGCATCAATGAGAAAAATCTTAAGGAATTGGAAGAACTCATCTCAGATGATTGCATGCTAGAGGACTCGACTTTTCTGTACGATTTCCAGGGGAAGAAGGTAAAGGGAAGCTACATTCTCTTCAACCTCTAATGCTTGTGTCACGCTGTGATGACGCTCTATATCTACTTCGCTGCAGGCTGTCTTAAAGTTCCTCCGCCAACTTGCAGAATCCATGGGGGAAAACGTACAGTTCAGAATAGGACATGTTTGTGTAGGAGATGAGCTCACAGCTTTTGTCGAATGGCACTTAGGTATATATCCTTAAATCAACAGCAATCTAATAACTACCATATTAAGCATACATGTAATCCTTGATCATAAGGTGGAGTTCATGATCAAAATGTTATGCAGAGTGGGACGAGAATGTAATCCCCTGCTCCAGAGGCTGCAGCATCTTCCAGTTTTCAAAAGAAGACAAACTTCTAATTAGGTAAAAGGCAGAACAATCCAATCCACTCTTTATTACCCATCCCCCTGAGTATTGTTTCACTGTGAACATATTGCATCCAATTAATTGAACTAATGAGCTATGAAATGTAGGAAAGCTAATATCATAACAGAAACTCCTTTCAAACCAGGGAAATTAGCCATGGTAAACTTTTCATCTCTTTCACGCAACACAACCATTCACACGCGACTATCAATAACTAACTTCAATATGTGTAATGATAAATCAGGCTTTGCTGAAGATAGTGACTTCACTCTTCAACGACTTCCCAAAGGCTGCTAAATGTAAGTACAAAGTTTTAATTCGCATAACCTTTATATTTCAATTAGCCAAAGTCACACACTAACAACTTAGTATTTCACTCTTTCTTTGGGGCAAAAAAAGACACTAACATTTACAAGGACATTGCAGGGTTCCTCAAGAGTCCAAACACCCTATTACAAGCGGTTCTTAATGTATACAACCTTCTTCTAGCTCCCTTTACTAACCCAGTTCTGGCATTCTATATCACCATATGGAAATTCGCTATTAAAGCACTCAGATATGTATTTAGATTATTGCACTTACTCACTAAATTACTCAAGACACAATCATCCAACGGTGATTCCAACAGCTTAGATAAGTCATAGCCAGAAGGAGGGACTCCGAACTCACAGCTGCCTAACCAGAGTGGTACATAGATTCACGCATCCTTGTTATCACGTCTCGACCACGAATCCAACAGCGATAAGGCCACCAGAGGTCCAAGAACCGGAGGAAATGGGGGAGGCCGGCTGAAAGCAACAATCGGCTCCGCGGCTTTTTCCTCAGCAATTGTACTTCTTACATTACCAAATTCTTCATTTCCAGGATTTCTTGGCTCCAATGAGGGCAGTATACCACCTATTGTGAACAGGAAAAGAAACAATTCAATAAATTACCAAAAGTTATCATATGGAACACTTTTGGTAGAGATATGATCATATGAGTGAAATTAATCATACCCCATGCGCCTTTGTTTGAGAAAAATGGTTTCTTGATGCTCTTTGCAAGTGAAAGTGATGAAATTGTTCCTTGCATGTATGTCAAACTAATCAAGCAATGCAAACCCAATCTGTAACAAAAGAAAGCATAAACATAAAGGTTACTTCTCACTTCTCAGTGCCTCCTTTCCACCCCAAAAAAAAAAAGCAGACAAACAAAGCATACAATAACAAATAACTTTTCCCTTAGGGAAACTATCAAACTTAATCTTTATGAACAAAAATATTTATTCTTTAGGGTCTAGGGAGCTACTATGTACAAAACAAATCAACAAAAGAACTGTCATCAGAAAAAAGAAAAACTGTCACCACCCAAGAGAAAAACAACAACAGTAGGCCAAGAAAGGATGAATCAGGAAGAAATTAGATTTAAGTATCATTTGATGGTTGCAACAGGCAAACCATCATCACTTTCATCTTCTCATCACCTTCATCCTCTAATCTTCCACACACACAAAAATCAAATCACCCAAAAAAGAAAAAAGGTTTTACTTTGCATGATGATCAAATGTTCTACCCCTGTACTGAAGCAGAGTGACGCCAAAAAGGTGATAACCACATAATTTATCAATCTCATTTTTAAAAACAAAACAATACCCACTAGATATAATTCAGAAAATGGGATGATCATGTATAAAACATAAAATAGAATGAAACAAAATTGAGTTGCATGCATGGTGATTGGTCGGTAGTTAACAAAACCATTATGACAAGATACAAGGCTTTTGTCACAAGGGAATCTAATGGATTAAACGGAATATTAAAAAGCAAATGATGAGAAATTAGAAGATGATATTGGGTAGTAAAGTACCTGATCGAGATGAAGAAATTATGCGGTGATTTGTATTAGCACAGTGCACAAACACTCTTGTTATGATAAGAAGGGTGGGGAATTTTCTCGAACAATAGGCTAATGTAAAGTAGTACAGTATGACGGAGAAAATGATAGATGCTATTGGGCCCGAGTTAGTTATGGCTGTATAATCTGGCCCAACTGATATCGGCATGGAAAACCTGCCTATTCCAAAACTGAGTGTTAAATACCGCCCTGTTTTTCTAGATACCGCCTTGAATTATATATTTTTTTTTTTCAACTTTACCCTTATTACTTTTTAACACCTACCTTTTAAAAAATGGTTATCTAATTGGGACCTACGAGGCGTAGGTCCCAACGAGCGTCGGGACCTACGCCGTCCAGGTCCCAGCGCAGGACGGGACCTAGACGTCGTAGGTCCCAGCGCAGGTTGGGACCTACGCGTTGTAGGT
>ONZK01001705.1:10606-30540 GCA_900322385.1 Pharnaceum exiguum | reverse complement strand
TACGGTAGACAGGTCCCACTAATTAGGGTTCATATATTTTTCATAAAATTTAGAATAATAATATGTGAAAAGTTAAAAAAAAATTAAAAAATGGTTATCTGATTGGGACCTACGCCGTCTAGGTCTCAGCGCACGACGAGACATAGACGTCATAGGTCCCAGCGTAGGTTGGGACCTACAATGCGTAAGTCTCGACGTGCGTTCGGTCCTACAGTAGACAGGTCCCCTAATTAGAGTTCATATTTTTCATAAAATTTAGAATAATAATATGTGAAAAGTTTAAAAAAATAAATTTAGTGTGGTTACTTGATCATTTGATGTACTCATTGACAATTAATTATTGATATTGATCATATACAAGTACTAAACTTTTGATAAAAGTTAATGATAAAGAGAGGGAGAGATGAGGGAATGAGAGGTCCTTTGTCAATAATTTAGTTCAAAACTCATAAGGGTACACTTGTTCATTTACCTTTTCTATAGGGCGGTAACTAGAAATTTTAGGGCGACGAATAACAACTCCTATTCCAAAACTTGAGCTTCTAGTGAGTACTCCGTATTTGATTCCACCAAGTCACACGTAACATTCCATGTGACAACAAAATGAAAGTTATTTTAACCTTTTGGATACTCGAGGTTAGACTTGGCTGTTGAAGTGATTTAGCTCGAAATTTTTCGGTTCAATTCGGGTTAAAGTCGGTTAAAGTTGGCTAGTTAACCGAGTCGACTCGGTCAAAGTCGAGTCGAATTCGGTAGCTGATTTTGAGCTGGGGTGGGTAGCTCGGTTAAAGTCAATTATAGCAGTCAAAGTCGATCTAATTCGGTAAAGTTTGGCTAAAATCGGTGAAATTTGGTCTAAATCGGATAATTTGGTCAAATTCGTCGCGAATTAGCCATGCCAAGTCGGCCAAAATTTGGTTGATAATTCGGTTAAAGTCGGCTCAATTCGAGTCGTATAAACTATTATAAAGTGAGTTGAGCGCGAGCTAAGGTTATTTCAAGACAATTCGGTCCTTAGTCGGCTCGAAGTCAGCTCGTGGTCATCTCTACACGAAGTATACGATAATTTACAATTGGGCCATTCTGGAAACAGTCTCTCGATTTATCGGGAAAAGGCTGCGTACATTAGACTCTCTCACTACCCCATCTGAGATGGGATTAGGTTGAGTTGTTGTTGTTGTAGTAGTATGCAATATATTTTTTTAGGTACCTAAGTTTTAATTCTGTGACCACTTTGAAGATTTGACGGTGAAGTACGAAGGTTGACTATTAAATTGGTGAGGTGGCATACTTTTTTAATTTTAAGCGTTAAATGACCTTTTTACCCCTTCAATTATGCTTGTCAATAATGTTGCCATATCTTTTTTTATTTTTAAGGGCCAAAAAACCCATTATGTGTGCAAAAAATAAGGGTCTAAGTAGGGATTATTCACAGCAATTTTTGAAATTGAGATTATTTTGAGATAATCGGCCCAAGTAAGGATTATTTCCGTCAATTTTGCCTTTCTTTAATATTAAATGTCCAACCAAACAAAAAAAAAAAACGACTTAGTACTAAAATACACCATCATATGATCTTTAACATCACCAACTAATGCAAAATGAAACACACCTCGTCAAGCTAGAGACGTTTGAGTAGTTTAATTACTTTTTTTGTCGGTAAATTTTGTACTAATACACTTAATTTAGTGTTGTAGGGTGTTTTTTTAATTTAAATGTCGTGTGACTATCTATGATGGAAATCTCACATGCTTTATTATAAAAAAAACATCACAAATTAAACAAGTAAACATCAACCTATCAAGTACTGAATTTATATGTGGTCATAGATTGATATGAACTACTTCGAACTAATAGCTTATTGTAAGGATAATTTAATTTGGTGATGGCTAAACCCGGTTTAGAAACCCGATTCAACTCATCTTGAGACCACATCATGAGTTAATTGTAACTTAGTACTCATCAATTGATTACAATGTGGAGTGGCTTCTTTTTTTTTGTTTTTTTTTTATTTCTTAGGGTACTGATCACCTTTGGTGAAGTATACCTCGTCCCACTATCTATCGAACACTCAACCACTTGTTTAAGGGATAAAGTGATGAACCACTACCCCAACCCAACTTCTTTAGATTACATAAAAACTATATCCATAATAACCTTTTTATGTTCAAATGGTAATTTGTCCGCTTCATATTTCAACAACCTAGCGCTCACCCAAAGGCCGCCAAAGACTGAAAAGTCTGAAACCACTTCCGCCGTGTAACATAGAATCGGGTGATACCATGTTGCTTTATTAACTGAGCCACGAGAGTGTCAATAACATAATTGAGGATGTGTCCAAAACCCAACTAGCCTGATCAAACCCCAACAAGGAGACAAATGAACTCAGTACTCTCAATTGATTCACAATGTGTTCCATCGAGAAAAAAATTGATCACATTGTGTTCCATCGAAAAAAAGTTGATCACAATGTGTAGTGGCTTCTTTAGATTACGTAGAAACTATTCATAGTAACCTTACTTTGTCAATATGGAAATATGTCAGCTTATAAGTCTCAAGCTAGCGAAGTCCAAACCTTATTAACCGAGCCATGAGAGAGTGTCAATACCATGATTGAGGATGTTACCAAAACCAATTACAGTATCAATTAGTGAAATGGCTCCTTGATTTTGAACTTATCATGACAACCTTATTCCGGTAGATCTAGATTTTTGCCCATTTTAATTTGTTCATCACAAACATTATTTCTATGTGGTCTAGTAAGTAGTAATGTGAGGAAGAAAATGTTCTCCAGCCATTTAGAAATATAAGAGAAAAATATTCTTTTTGGGAAAATTGGATCTTGTCCATCACATTTTCTGGTATTGACAAAGGCTCCACCACTCTAATAAGGTGTGTATACGAGAGAACGTGTGCACTACCATATGGTTGGAATGTGTGGCTGAGCTCTGAACATTGCAAAAAGTGGTTCAGTGCTTTTCTCGTAGTGGGTTTATTAGTAATGTATCACTGATCAACTTCACCTTGTCTTCATACGGCTTCAGTTTCCATTTCATACTTCCCCGTGCTACTTGTGCGACAAAATGTAAGTGGAAGTAATGGGCTCATCTGAGTGCTTGGATGTGAGAACGCACTTGACATGATCACATGACTGAGAAAGAAAGGATTTACGAGTAGTAACTAGTAAGTTACATAAAACAAGCGGTTCTCAAATGAAAAAAAGTTTACGAACGAGTTGCCACTGTGTTGGTCTAATGGATTGTTGCTCCCTTGTGAGCTATGATGTTTCCCTCCAGCATTTGTCTTAATTCTCCGGACATATATTGCATTGAGAATTTGAGATGGTTAAACTTGGTGCCGAAGCCTTCCTTACATCAATATATTTGGATCATTAATTCAGATGAACCTCAGTATATAGCTTAGTAAGGCATGTCAGAGTATCTAGTACAAAATCAGATTTGGATCATTCAGATGAACCTCGATCATTACCTCAACATATAGCAAGAAACTTAATGCTTGGGCTCTAAACTAACAGGTAGCTTTCATTTAAACATGCTGCCATCCGAGAGAGAATAATTAGGATCTGAATCATGAGACAAAGCTAAGCCTTTCCGTGACTAGCTAGTCCATCATAGAAAATCAGTATGAACTTCCGTGACCGTGATCATTTCTTGGCATACACTAACAGATGACTGGGACCCCCCACCCTACCTCTCTTTTGTCTAGTTGTTGCTGTATATAAACAATTAAACATCAAAGTTCCATCATCCTAATTAAGCATGTATGATGTATACAGCAGTGATTTAGACAAACTACTAGGCAAATCCAACTAGCATTACATTTCTTAATCTGCAGCTTCTAATAACTATATTCATTCCAATTACAAACTCACACGTAACAGATATATGTTAATTGCTGTATGTCCTGCAGGGTGAAAACAATGGATAGAGCTTTAGTCGTTGCGGTTCTTTTAATGGCACTATCAGTGACTGTAAGGATAGAGGGAAGAAAACACAGAAAATCTAGAGTGGTAGAAAACATAGAATATGCAGCAATTAGCTGCAGGGCTCACAGTGCTTCAATCACTGATTTTGGAGGGGTGGGAGATGGTACTACCTGTAACACTCAGGCCTTCAGGACAGCGGTTGATCATCTACGACAGTTCGAATCCGATGGTGGAGCTTTGCTGTTTGTTCCTCCTGGGAAATGGTTGACTGGTAGCTTCAATCTCACAAGCCACTTCACTCTTTTTCTTCACCAGGATGCTGTTCTCTTGGCTTCTCAGGTTTGTTTCTTTCCTTTGTCTACAATGATCCTTCTTGATATGCTGGCTAGCTAGTAACTACAGTACTGGTTAGTAGCTTTTACTAAACAACACTAGGAACAAAAAATGCAACATAATATAGATCAAGAATTAGTAGCTACTGGTTATTAGTAGCTTTTACAAGTATACCCAATAATAGAGCTGGATAGTAGATACTCTAATGATATGTTGATGAATGAATCTAACTGTTGCAAGTTTTTTTTTCCTGAAACAGTTTTGGAATTAAGGGCTATGTTGTTGTAGTACTTTTTTTTAATTAGTGTGCAGCATTCTTTGGGGAAACATATGGGAGGGATATGAACTTGACAGCCACTTGGTTATGTACACTTAACTAAATTCCTGCTCATATTTCTACAGTATCACTTCATCTTATTTTTCCTTATGGGAGAGAATCACAATTCTTTGTCATAAGCAAAATCCTAGCCACTTACTACTAGTAATCTAGTATTGTCAGGTGGTGGTTGGTAGTTCTAGTAGTTTTGTGCCAGTTACGTTATGAAGATCACATGAACTCAGCGGCTGAACCCAATAACAAAATGAAGTCTGTACTTTTCCTGCTGATAGTAACTTAGACCTTCATTAGTTGCTGTCTTGCTGCATTGTTTTTTTTGTTGACTATAGATAATCTAGCCTAGTTAGCCTTTGTACTTGGTGATGGATGATGATGACCTGAACACAAAACATAGCAGCAAAACATAACCAATATCATGTGATGGAGGGATATGAGTAATACTAAAAACGTTTGTGTATATTAAATCTGAATTCCCCTTCCTCAAACAGGACATGAGCCAAGAAGAGTGGCCGCTCATTGAGCCCCTACCGTCTTATGGTCGAGGAAGGGATGCTCCTGGTGGAAGATACAGTAGCCTTATCTTTGGCAGCAACCTTACAGATGTGATAATTACAGGTACTTGAAGCAAACTATAGAATGCTGGTTTAAGTCTGCTGTCCTGCTGAAGTGCTGATTACATACTAATGTGGGTTTGTATGACTCAATTCCATTTGTCCAGGTAATAACGGTACAATCGATGGTCAAGGTGAGATGTGGTGGCAGAAGTTCCGCAGCGGTGAGCTTAACCACACAAGACCGTACCTTATAGAGCTCATGTACTCTGATAGTATTCAAATCTCCAATCTGACTTTGGTTAATTCACCTTCGTGGAACGTTCATCCTGTGTACAGCAGGTTACTTTTTCTTAGTTGTTTTTCTTCCCATTTTACATATGGTAGGGTTAAGTTTCTGATTGGGATTGTCTATGAACTTTGATGAAAACTTGTTACTCTATGCAGTAATGTTCTGGTCCAGGGCGTCACAATCCTCGCCCCTGTGCACTCTCCTAATACTGATGGCATCAATCCAGGTATGGCATGTCAACACACTTCTTCAATACTCTTGTTTGAAGAGATCAAGTGACTGGTGCTTTTTCATTGCTCAAGTGACTCATAATTAGTTTCTAATCCTGCCACATAATAAATCTATTTTTATGTTTAAAACTGTTTTAAGTTTGAGATCTGAATACAACTCTCAAAAGTTCTGAGATATGTTTTCAGAAAAGCTTTGCAGAAGATAGAAACTAAATCATTAATTAAAGGTCTATGAAAACAAACATTCTGACATTTTCAGGGTAATGCAAATGTCTTTGCCATAGTCGATTTTTTACATTATCTGAACCAAGTTTTTGTGTTATCATGTTAAGATTCCTGCACCAATACAAGAATAGAGGACTGTTACATTGTCTCGGGGGATGATTGTGTGGCTGTCAAGAGTGGTTGGGACGAGTATGGGATCACCTTCGGAATGCCTACCAAGCAACTTGTGATCCGACGATTGACATGCATTTCTCCCACGAGTGCTGTGATTGCTCTAGGAAGTGAAATGTCCGGTGGAATACAAGATGTCAGAGCAGAGGACATAGTGGCAATCAACTCAGAATCAGGAGTGAGGATTAAGACAGGAGCGGGAAGAGGAGGGTTTGTGAAAGACATTTATGTGAAAGGCATGACATTGCACACCATGAAATGGGTATTTTGGATGACAGGGAACTATGGTTCACATGCTGATGATAAATATGACCCAAATGCTCTTCCTACCATACAAAATATAAACTATAGAGACGTGGTAGCTGAAAATGTGACAATGGCAGGTAGGCTAGAAGGGATTTCTGGAGATCCTTTCACTGACATCTGTATATCAAATGCCACCATATCAATGGCTCCCATGGCAAAGAAAATTCAGTGGAATTGCACTGACATTTCTGGGATTTCAAGTGATGTAACCCCTAAGCCATGCGAGGAGTTGCCTGATCCAAGCCCAGAGTATGCAGCAGCATGTCAGTTCCCTACAGATACACTGCCTGTGGATGAAATAGAAATCCAGACATGTTCTTACCAAAGACTGTTGCATTAATAAACAATGATTTCAATGAGAATTGTAAACATATCACAATGAGAATTTATGTACCATCTTACTTCTTTTTGAGGTGTACTAGATTTATGAAATCGATTATATAGTTGTCCTGTACGTGGTTCCATGGATATTCTTCTCATTTCATACCAAGTCATCAGTTACAGGGAAAACAGTATGGAAACATGCTCAACTGTACTAAATACACAACGATGGATGTTCTGTGCCACTTTTATAGAGAATATAGAAGACAACTGTAATGATTGATTATAATCCTATCTATAAATGTCTGATTCCTTATTCATGTTTCTATTAGACTACTGAAGGTCCTTTTACAAGTGTAAAAGTTAATACAGATACCGAATGTTGCGAAAATCTGGATAATACTGCAGATGGCAAATAGCTCAATTTTCCAGACAAAGTTGCCTCCTTCACCCAAAAGCAAGAAACAGTTCTTCTCATCTCCATCAGATGAGCCTTGTGATAGAACCTTCTATCAAAGCACAAGTGATTTTTCCATCAGTTGACCTAATGAGCTGGGTCAGGATTAAACTTCACAGATTCTTTCCAAATAAGCTCTTTGACATTCTCTTCTGTCAAGGTTGATTGCTCAAAGTCGAAACGAAAGGGTGTTGGACAGGAAGGTTCATCATTGATGTCATGGAGAGACTGTAAGTATGGGTGACAAAGAGCTTCATCAACTGCAAACACATTACAGACAACAGTGATATTAATAAGTAAGATAGAGGATAACTTGTCACTCATCAGTGAATGTAAAATTGAGTAGACAGATAATTGACGCATTTATAGTTACCTGTAATACGCTTATTCGGATCGAAAACAAGCATCTTTTCAAGTAGATCAATGGCTGCTGGAGACATGTTAGGAAATCGAGCTGAGAATTGCTGTTTTGGATACTGTGGAAGTTGCTTAACATACCTCCTGGCATGGTTACTTCGCAGAAACCCCAAGCTTGAGTCATCTGGCGACCCTATCAGCTGTTTAACCCAAAGTAACATGAAGTATCAACCTACTTGCCGAGGGACAAGGAATGATATTCCTAGGATTTCTTAAAGCAAGAACATCGAGAAAGTGCAAGCAAATGATATTCCTAGGATTCTTAAGTCAAGGCATAATAAACTCACTGCAGATTAAGGACATTTGAGAATGAATTGGACAAGAGAAAGTACCTCAGTGATAAGCCTCAGCTGGTGAACATAATCTTTGCCAGGGAACAAAGGTTCTCTAGTCATGACTTCACCAAAAATACAAGCCACAGACCAAACATCAATAGCAGCTGTGTACTCTGAACAGTTAAGGAGCAATTCAGGTGCCCGATACCAACGAGTTACCACATACTCCGTCATAAAATCTGTTTCAGTTGTCGTTCTGGCCAGACCAAAGTCCCCAATCTTGAGGTCACAATTGGCATTTAGAAGAACATTACTTGGCTTTAGGTCTCGGTGCAAGACCTTTGCAGAGTGCACATACTTCAATCCCCGTAACAACTGATATAAGAAATACTGCAGAGTTCCAAAAACTGTCAGTATACCATGCAAAACGCAAACTGAAGAGATCATTACTTAGGAAGTTAGGATGATGTGAGTCAAAATTCAGCTTAGATAATACTCAATAGAAAGAGCAGGGAAAGAAAAATCTAACACCCTTATGTGATGAGGAAAGAAAAGATTGGCATGCAAATAAATCATAGCAAAGAATTTGGCCTGTGAAGTCTCAAAAAGAATAAGCCATAAGTCCATAACAATTAACATGATCAGCACCCCTCCATAAAAAACTTGACATGATGAGCACAAACAAGCCAGTGATGTATAACAGGCCATCTAAGTTTTTTTTTTGGAGAACCAATCTAACAACTATATTTTTAGGTTTCCTTAGACTTCTGACTGTCGAGTGCAAAAATTTCATTTCAAGAAAGTGTAATGAGATTCTTTTAGTGCCAGCGTACAGTTTCTGTCAGAGTGAACCAGCAGAACAAGGATATATCAAAATAACTCCAACGCATTGTGGACAAACCTGACAATGATCATCAGTAAGAGGTTGGTTAGAGCGAATTATCTGGTGAAGATCAGTATCCATCAGTTCATACACAATGTAAACATCATTGAATGCTTCCTTCTTTGGTGGCCTGATAATATCCTTTACGGCAATTATCTGCAATTGGAAAATTGAAAGTGCTAAAGACAACAACAGACCTGAGACCTCATTGACAATCAATTGGGAAGTTTTTTTTTTTTGACAGAGGATTGGGAAGTTCATACAAGCACACTACTACATGCTCCTCTCAACGAAACTCACATTTTCATGATTCATGTGGCGAAGAAGCTTGATCTCTCTCAGGGTTCTTTTCGCATCGACTATGTTGTCAAATGCATTACTAATCTTCTTGATAGCAACCTCCTGTCGTGTTTCAGAGTTTACCGCAGCACTGAAAGCATAGAATTATGTCAAGTAATCAGTCATAAATAACTAGCTAGGAACCACTGTTCTACACTTAACTGGTAAACCAAATAAGCACTTCCGGGCAAACACTTACATGGACAGAAACACCAATGGACTTAAAAAGGGTAAACACAGGAGACAGGCTAACTTAATAAAGACCAAAAAAACACCACAAACAAACCCAATTCAAGAATTTCACAAGAACAACAATCACATCTTTTTTTTTCTTTGATGGCCAATAATCACATCATTTTAAGTACCAGGAACTTCCATCCAAAAAAAACGACACTATAGCATACAATTGATTCATGACGATTATATTTCATCTCATGTATACTACCAATTCTATCAATAGTCTGCACTAACCACCCTTCCCCAAAACTTATCTAATCAGTAATTTAACTGTACTACTTCCATAATCATGCATTTAGAAGATATCACAAATTCACAAGACAGAGCAATTCCACCCACAAAGAACAAGAAAACAAAAGAAAGAAAAGAGAGTAGCTACAAAAAGAAAGGTGTACATAAAGAAGAAAAGATTTATTGCGTGTGTTACGTTGATCAATTGATCAGTCTTAAACAATTGACAACCAAAATTAAAGGTTGCACAAATTCATTTCATATAATAAACAAAGATTGACAGATTGTGCCATGTACATATGAAAGTTTTCTTCTTTTTCTTTTTAGTTGATCAAGTACGCGGATGAAAGTGAGTAGCGTAACACGGTAAAATAAATAACGTGACAAATTAAACTGCTAGCACTAAGAAGTAAGAACGAACAAACAGACAAAGTTCTGAATATTAAAAGACAATATATACCAGACAAGGCCAGAAGCTCCACGGCCAATAGGACGTATAGGAGGAACATATTTAGACGAGACTTCAAACAAGCTACCATGGACATTATACTGAACGTATTTACCACCATGCGTCATCACCCCTTTAATTTTCCCTTCTCCATTTCCGTCTCCTGTTGAATGTAACGCTTCGAAGCAATCCATTCTCTCTCTTTTGTTTTACTTTCGTTGTTTTTGCTTGTGTGACTACACAACACAAGTGACCCGTTGATGTCGAATAAATTTCGTTGCTGCCAAATGAATGCTACTCTTGTTTTGGAAGGGCAACGGGAGATGGCTTCTTTATTTGAAATTTCCGTGAACTAGTAACGGGCTTTATGTTTTTGTTTTCTGTCCGTGGCATGCCACGCGTCTGATTTAATTTCTATGCTTCTTTAGTTCTTTTTGGGGTATTTGTCGTTCTGTGCTTGTTGTTGTTGTTGGATTATAAACTCCTCAAAAACTTATTACAATTATATTGATGGCGGGCGAATACATGATTACATCACTTAATTCTATGGTTTACTTCATAATAATTCTAATAAATTTATAGTACTATGTCAAATCAAAATCATTGGCGATCGACTAATAAGTACGAGTAGAGTTTATATATGTATTGTGTGTTTAGACTAATTATTTCTCCGAAGCTTCGCACACACATGAATTGGCTAAACATCTCTTTCAAATTGATATTAATTGGAAAAGTCCACCACAATTTAGTGAAAATAAAAATTGTTGTCAAATATGTTCGGTCAGGTTTGACTGTCTAATTTTTTTTTAGAACGATTAGCGCAAGTTATAATGAGAATGCCCCAAAATCTCTCATTTCCTATACGATCCTGCCTTACAGTGAGCCTGCTAATATAAAGGCAAGCTAAGCTTCAAACACTAGCTTAATTATGCAATCAAGCCGGTCCAAGTCTACGAAACTGTTTTAACATTTCTATTTTTTATGTTGGATATACTCGACCAATTGATTGATTTAAGTAATTTTCCTGGTTTGTTTACTTTTTTGAGTGGATAATGATTCTGACACTTGCATGATCAATATTGAAGAGCCATTAAATCTGGTCTTGCTTTCTAGAGGATTTGGTGGTTGTATAAGGTCACGAGACATGACTTCTTACTTCTTTCTACTAATTCACAGACCCTGCGTTGTTGAAGGCTATCACCCCATCCAAATGTAACTTTTTTGTGCAAAAGTGCAAATACAGATTGAGACGCACCAAACTCGGCTATGATAGATTGTAACATCTGCCTTCATTTGATCATTGACAGAGAAGCTCATTTCATTCTATATATGATAATTTTTGCCAGCTTCACATTCCCAAGTTTTCCCGATTCAAAAAAAATATAAATTGCATGTATTAATTTTGAAAGTTGATGGGATTATACTGATCGAGTTGTTGTTGTTGTTTTGATAGTTGAACTAGTGGTATATAGATATGTTACATATGATCAATTACACAATTCCTTGCTACTCTCTGAGATTATGTACTTCCTTGAAATCTGATATATGATCCTACAAACTACGTACGGGGTAACATGACACAAATAAGTACTCCTCGTGCCAGAAAAGAACGCACTGGTTAAGATTGACGACGGTGTACGAAACTACGAACTATGAAGTATATCATCTTCCTTTCGAGTTTCGTCCAGGCTCCACGTACATATATATAATCAAGAAACTAGGTTAGCAAGTAAATTGCAAAATTTAATTTCTTGGAGGGCTATTACTAGTCATGTAAATACCGCAAGTGCATTTTCTTATTAGCACTATATACTGAGTTAAAATCGTAAGTGCACATTGTAGTTGAAGTAAACAATGCAACTACGGATCAAATCCTTAGGGAACAATAGTTAATCCCAAATGTATCAATTACTAATTATCTAGATAATCAAATAAGGTTGAGGGATGTATCTGAACTAAAAAAATAATGATGTGCTGAGTTCAAATCCAAAGACAATGATTTGATTATTTTTAGTTAAAAAACTATTCAACATAGTGCAACATCTATGCCTCTAACCCGCAATAAGTTTGTTGGAATTTTATACTAACCGCTACACGGCAAATATCAACGCATGTAACATAGATGGGGGCATTTAATATGTATCAACGAAAACTGACTCAGATTAACTATATCTGTCAAACAAAGATCTCATTTCAATGAGGGCATCTGCCCAACGCTCATAAACTGGCTCCGCCGTTGGAAACAAAAATAAGGATGTAGTTGACTTCATTTATAACTGCAAGTTTAAATCATCGTTTCTAACTTAACACAATTAGTTTGGCAAGTATAATCATAATACTGTAACTATGGAAAGAGTCGAATGAACCTTCTTGTAAACTCTAGTTTAGGAAGATTTCAGTGTAGATGAAGGTGAGGGCATTAGGGCAGACACACAATGAAAAGATGGAAGAAAAAAGAGATGATGAAACTTATCAAAGCGGCACTAGAAAAAAACAAATAATCATACCCGCTAGCTCATAAAATAAGAGCTTTAATTAGACAATTATAGAATTATACTAAAACACAAGACTTACATAAAAAGCAAACAAAATTCACTCAACCACCGAAGTGTTGCTCGGTACATGTTAGGTATCAAATAGCCCATGTGTGTGAGAGGATTTTACCTCGTACAAAAACATCAAACGAATCACTGTACTTGGAGTCGTCTTAATTAAGCTGGCATCGTAAAAAATAGTTTGGCACTCGAAGAGAAGCCATGAACCATAAAAAAATCCGTGTTCAACGAACCTGTCATTAAAGCAATGAGAATAAAGTTGTAAATTATTATTTCGATTCATACTCAAAATCACCAACTTTTGATCAACAATAGATCCAAACATTAGACTAGGATGGCCTTATTTCATTAAGACAAATGCATAATATATATGTATATATATTACAATATATTATATATTACAATATGTTATATATTTGTAAATTACTACACCTGCATTTTACTTACATTAATTCTTATGTACAATCGGTGTAAGCGCTGTAACTTTCCACCTTACACCGGGTGTTTTTTCTAAAGTATTACAGCACAAATCATTAGTCACGTTTTAATTACTATTAGTATTTTGTTTTATTATTAATTATAATTTCACGGGTTGTATGTATACACCCGATATACCAAATACTTGTGTTTTACGTACTTATGCGTCACTTCGGGTATACATCTCATCATTGTTAAAAAACTTTTTTCTACATACTCATTTTCCAAAACACAAGCCAATTTTCTAGTGTAACTTATCTTTTCTGGTGTAACTTATATTATCTTATCTTTTTTACACGGGAGGGTTTAACAAATTTCTCCAAAACTGTGTCCATGAATCTACATATAACGAATTAAGTTTAAATTTACTTAATACATTCACTAGTACAAAAAGGTACATATACTAACGTCTGTTGGTTTAAATAATTGACGTGACATTGTAGGGCGATGGCAATTTTATTATTATTCAAGAAATTTGGAGCCAGATTATTGTATAATAACCGTCGCCAAACAAGTTTTCATGCGTCAATTATAAAAAGAAAAACCGTTGTTCATTTATATTTTTGGTTTAATTAAAAAAGAAAGTTTTTACTGAACATATCAAAACGAATGGATACTTCATTTAGATCTCCACTCTCTCAAATCGTCTAGTCCCTTCCCATCTCCTCTTTTATCCTCGCCGTAAAAAGTTCTCCACCCTCGCATCTTATGCATATCTCCCCTTCAAAAATCCATTCTTCCCCCTCAAAATCTCTAATTTTCTTTAGGAAAAATACCATTTTAGGTACCTGACCTATAACATAATACCAAATTGGGGTCCAACTTATTCGATATGTTAAAATGGGTACCCGACTTATTAATGTTGTACCAAAATGGGACCTCAAATGTTTTCTGTCACAGAAACTGTCAAAATCAGGGCTATTTTGAGTAATTCACTTATTAATTATATTTACTTATCCAAAGCATTAAAATTTCCCCGCATTACTAAGAAATAAAACATGTATATCTATTAAAATAAGTGAAATGAAGGGGAAATTTTAACCCTCATTTCACTTATTTTAATAGATTGACATGTTTTAATTCTCAGTAATGCCGGAAAATTTTATTGCTTTGGATAAGTAATAAGTGAATTGTCCGAAATAGCCCTAAATTTGACATTTTCTGTGACAGAACACATTTGAGGTCCCATTATGGTACAACATTAATAAGTCAGGTACCCATTTTAACATATTGAATAAGTTGGACCCCAATTTGGTATTATGGTATAAGTCAGGTATCTAAAATGGTATTTTTCCTTTTCTTTACCTAGTCAAAAGTTCTCCACTTTCTATATATCTGGCTTGCATGTTGTGGTAACCACAATCATTTCTCCACCCAATCTCTCTCTACTTCGGCCGGCGACATCACTTTCTCCCTCTCCTCTTTAGCAATTGGTTTATAAGGTAAGCTTATATTTTGCAAATAAGTTGTGTTAATTTTGTCAACTTATGGAAGTAGATTATTAAATAAGCTAACTTATCTTGTAAGATGCATGAGGTAACTTATAAGATAATCTTCTATCAATACTCTTTCCACATTCCACTGTAACCCTTACTATAATTAAAATATTACCAACCACTAGCTTTGAAAAATTTATTCCACTATCAATAAATATATCATGTTTTGTCATTTGACAATTATAAGTATAACTACGACTTCTCGTTCGAACACTATAATTAGATTATTTATTAATCTTCAGCTACAACCACGGGCTACAGAAATAACTCCATCTTCAACTTCAACTAGAGCTAGTTTTGAATACTTAAATCGTATAACCGGGTAGACCTTATTCTGTACATCCTCTTTGTTTATTTCTTTTGTTTTAGACCCAATATTTCATAAAAAAATAAAGGGTCCAATCTTTAATCATTCATACAAAGGGGGTGTACAGTAAAAGATACAACCGCGTGTATGATGTAATTTACTGCTAATTTTACCGAACAAACCCGTACCTCCTAGAAATTTTGTTGTTTGTTACCTGGTGTCACTACAAAAAATAACGTAAATAACAACTATACAAAACAGTTGCTAATGCCCAAAATCAGTTGGTAAGGGCCCTAGCAACTGACCTAGCAATTGTTTCAGCCCAGTTGCTAAAAGGCTAGATGCTAAGCCTTAGCAACTGGGTTGGGGCCTTGTTGCTAGGTTCAACGACGTCAATTTTTAAACCCGATGTTAAGCCCAGCAACGGGTAAATAAGCCCGTCGCTAGAAAAAAAATAAAAATAAATTTGCAATTACATAACACCCAGCTCGCGCTCAGGAGAGGAATCGAACTCGGGTCTCGCGCGCGTGGGGGAAGAGCATTACCATCAGAGCAAGTTAACATCTCAATAAAAAAGTGGGCGAGGAGCGTGATTGACGCTGGGCCTAGCTTCGGCCCAGTTTAGCCGACGCTACCCACGTCAGTCTTAATTTGCCGATGCCTAATTACCTTGCGATTTTTTTTTAAAATTAAGGCCCAGCGTCGGTATTCGACCCCGACGTTGGGCTTGACGACGAATTATCATTAATTCGGCGCTAAGCCCAGTGTCGGGATCCAATCCGGATGCTAGGCTTGGTTCTTTTTTTCTTTTAAATTAGTTTAGCAACTGATTTTAATTTCAGTTGCCCAAGACAGTTGCTAAAATTCTTTTTTGTTGTTGTAGTGTGTGTCATATGTGTTGTCTTGTTTATTCTCCTTTAAAAGGTTTCTTTCAAAATCAATGTTTGTGATAGAGGTGATACTCCCTCCGTTTCTTAAAGTTCTTCCTCTTTTCCTTTTTAGTTTGTTTCTTAAAGTTCTTCCTGTTTCCTTTTTTGGCTTAATTTTTTCCATAAAATGACCTTTTTTTGCCCTTGGTAGGTGGTATGGGGACAAGGGAGGGGGAGGAGGCTTCGAAAGGGGAGAGGAGGATATATTTGTCCATTTCACATTTCATTAAAATGTGTGCCAAATTGCAAAGAGGAAGAATTTTAGGAAACAGAGGGAGTATACACTAGGGTAGATTTAAAGGCTGTGTTTTGTTCGTCAATAATACTACAGTTTAGTTCAGTTCAATTTCAATTATAATTTTAATTGACTTCAGTGTTTTAAGTTCATTCAATTTTTTTCAATTCAATTCATTTTAATTCAATTTCTTTTTAGATCTTTTCATGCTACCAAAATACACCCCAAGTGTGACAAAGAACAGCCCAAACAAAGGTCAGAAAAGTCGACACATATGAAAGACTGCGGAGGAAGTGATACCTCTTAAGACGGCGCGAAGCTCAGAGCATCCTTAATTAAATTCCCTTTACATCGTAACGTACAACATGTTGACAGTTTCACACTTCACACGTCAGTATTTCATTTTACTCTCCCATTGTTTTTTTTTTTGTTATCTCAACTTGGAAAATACCCTGCTCTTCAATATACACTATGGTCTCTGTTTTCCTGTAACTTTCTCTACAAAAAAAAAACCCATCGATGGCTAACGTGGAAATGTCGGGTTCCCGGGAAAGGGAGTCATTTGCCTTTAAAGAAATGACTGCACTGCATATATATTTATGTCGAGTAGTTATATTTTGTTTATTGATTATCAAGGTTAGCAAAAGATGGTCTAAAAGTAATGATCAAATCATGCTTTTGGGCTTAATACCAAAAAAAAATATGCTTCTGGCAACCAGAGGTCATGTTAACAGTCTTAAACACCATTGTTGCTTAGTTGCTCTAGGAAACCCGGGTAAAAATAGAATCTTACCCATGATAAACTAAATGAAAAAATATTGCACCCCGGCAAGGATGGAGATGCGGGGTATCGATCCCCGTACCTCTCGCATGCTAAGCGAGCGCTCTACCATCTGAGCTACATCCCCTTGCTTGATGGTAACTTTTTGTCTCAGGCCTAGACCAGCATGGAATGACAGCAAACCAGATGACCTACAAGGATTTGTTTGGCTGTATTTGAGCAATGATGTTCATTCTGATGGAAGGGTAAAAAAGGAGGGAAGAATCCAGTGATGAACCGGGGTTTTGAACCCGACGTGAATCGAACACGCAACCTTC
Source organism: Pharnaceum exiguum (assembly GCA_900322385.1). Taxonomy (NCBI): domain Eukaryota; kingdom Viridiplantae; phylum Streptophyta; class Magnoliopsida; order Caryophyllales; family Molluginaceae; genus Pharnaceum; species Pharnaceum exiguum. Next base: position 13,444 of record ONZK01001705.1, on the reverse strand, counting down.
TGATCTGGAGTCAGACGCGCTACCATTGCGCCACGGATCCCCTACAAGAAGTAATTAGTATATTGATTTCCTAGACCAAAATAGTCCCTTTTTTAAGCGTACGTACCCTCTGGGTGACGAGCAGCTTATTATGTTTGTTTCTCATGTCTTATGTTTGGTTCCAGTGAGTGTTTGTCTGTGGTGCTAGTGCAAATATAACTCAGTGGCAAACATAGATCACCAACAAAAAAACCTGGAGGTGAGGGGTATTAAATCCTGTATTGTTTATCTTTAAAAAAAAAAAACTGTATTGCCTCACATAATTAATAAGAGAGCACTAAAAAAACGAGAGAAAGAGAGCACTCTACCAGCTGAGTATCATGACCTTACGCGATATTAGTATGCATTTTTAAGGATGCTGGCTAACTCCGTGACTCTGAAATGTTAAGATTCTTAGAAACAATGCTCTATTTTAGTATGACTAATAAGTATTCGTGCGCCACTATTTATAGAGCCAAATAACTTAAATAGAAAATCTAATGTGACTCCTACATAACCAGCGCTGTATAGCTAACTTACAATGATTAGCTTGCTGAAATGTAAGCTATTATGAGAGGCTGAGAGCTGCAGACATTTGTGAAGCATGTAGTATATTCCAACATCCTTATGCCCTAGGCCAAAGTCATGACTACAGAACAACGATGCGAATTGTTTCAGGATTTCGTTATTCAGTCGGCAGTAGTTAAAGCAAAAAATACAAATGAAGATAAGGGGTTTTATCCCCATACCTCCCGAATGCTAAGCGAAAGCTCTACCATCTGAGTTACAACACAATTGTACATTAAGTTGCATCTATATCAATTACTCCCGATTACTTTGCGGATCGATGTTTAGTTCACTAATAAGTAATCTGGACACATTAGGTGGTCCTGGAAGTTTATTTGACAGCCTGACAGGAAACTAGGTAACTTAAGTAGTCCATTGTGAAAGGATTCCTGTAAATTCTTAGGCTAAATATTTGGTTGAAGAGAATGTTTTCCCAGCATGGCCATACCTCCTCCTTTTATAAAATACTAGACAGTAAATACCCATATCTCTCTGTTACATTGCTGACAAATGAATTGGTCATAGCACAATTGCCCTTAACGATATATAATGTCACATAGTACATGATCAAAAACAAATTGGTGGAGATGTGGGGCATTGATCCCCATACCTCTCGCATGCTAAGCGAATGCTCTACCATCTGAGCTACATCCCCGACTGTTATTGTGAGGTTTGAACAATACTTCGGTGGATCTTATCATGTGCCACTGAATGCCAATTTAACAGAAGAAGAGAGTAAGGTGTTATTGATATTTTAGTGTGTGGTTGTGCTGTGTATAGCTTAGCTCATTTTGTCCTTTTTAAACTGTCATTCTTATTTGTTTCAGCAGCTGTAGTATCTAGTGGAGGAAAGAATCAAGGAACTTAGTTCAAGAACAGTAAAGGTATCAGCTACCGGCCTACCGTATATGGTGTTCTCAAGAAAGAATTAAAAAAATAGGACTACTTGTTGGGACAGGTGCATAGCGAGTTCTAAACTTCTAATGGAAAATAAGAAATCTTATCAAAAGGTGTTCTGAATTTTCATATCTATTCAATAATTTATGTAAAAATATGAGTTCTAGGCAGTGGCGGGCCAGAATTTGAGTTAAGTGGACAATTCTAAGTTATCCCTTACAAACTATTTCAAGTGGGTCAAAGGTTACTGTAAATAAAAAATAGAGATATTTATTACCATTATAAAGGGTAAATTAAGGGTAAATTGTAAGTTAAGTGGGTTTGGTTGAAAAATAATATGAATCTCTATGTTCTTGAAATAAGAAGTTTTGGAGTGGGCCGGGTTTAGTTGGAGAGGAATGATCACATATTGATGGGCAAAGCACAACTCAAGTGCTTGAATTAGAGCCCTTCTTTTTTGGAAAGATCAAAGAAAGAACTTCTGTTTCTTCCTCTTGAAAGAATTCGTCCAAAAACTCTAAACCTAATGGTTGCAAAAAGCCAGACCTTTGTGTTTCAAAGAAATCTACCAACAAGCAATGAATTGTGAATTGATAGTTAGAAAGAAGGCACAATGGTGTTTTTTTTTTTTTTGGTAAATAATAAGTATATTACCAACTCAACAAAAACGTTTTACATGCTAATCACTCTATAAAACAACTCAGCCTATTACATTTTTTCCATTTAGACTATGCTGAGTAATGAGAAATAAACTCTATTACAAAGTATCAAACCATTCTCTATCAATGCTTTTAATCTTCACTGTCATAGGGCTTCGAATCCTACTCTTCATTTCATACTTGAGTCTCTGGCATAATACTTCAGGTCTTTCAAGCTTCTTTTCCCATATAACTATATTCCTATTCCTCCATATATGATAAATCAAGGCATTACAACCTGCAAATATCACATGTTTCTGAAAATTTCTGCTACTTCTTCTGTCTATCCATCTCCAAATCTGCTCTTTTTTTGTGTAGTTAGTCTTGCACTTTATCCAGTCAAGAACTATCTTCAAACAAAGCTTACTATACTGACATTCAAAGAACAGATGATCACAACTTTCAGCTTCTGTTTCACATAAAGGACAGCTATCTTCAGTACTCACTCCCCATTGCTTCAGTCTATCTTTTGTCTTTAGTCTTTTCAAAGTAGCAATCCAGGCAATGAACTGATGTTTTGGCTGGGAATAACGATTCCATACATATCTGTGCCACTTGACTTTTTCAAAGCTTGGTAATAACCAACTATAACCTATAGCTATAGTATAGCTACCATCTACTTGAGCATTCCAATGAGCACCCACATAACCATTCTTCA
>ONZK01001704.1:0-14602 GCA_900322385.1 Pharnaceum exiguum | reverse complement strand
CTTTTTTGTCGTAACTAATTGTTTATTTCGTCGGTACAAAAACGGTACAAATTACAGAGTACTTTGTACTTACATTACACCGTTTTAGTTATGACAATAATGTTCTGAAGGTTAGATACTATTTTGTTCTGACATTTTTCATCTTTCGTCAGTATAAAAACGTGCAGATATAAAATCCTCGTAAAAAGACTTATTGTCGTTACGAAAACGTACTTTTATAGCGACAAGTTATGTGAGCTTATCTTCGATGGAAGTCATATTTCGTTGTTACAAAACTGTCTTATTGTCAGTATAAAATGTGTATAAATTTTTGAAATCCAGAGGTCGTATCAGCCAAACACGGCCTTCCAAACAAATAATTAAAAAAATTATGTAAAAAAATTATTTTATGTAATATTTATATGGGTACAAAAATAAATAAATAAAAATTATAAATATAAGTCAATCAAGGGTCCTCCTTAAAAGTAGGACAAATCTAATAATTGTCAATTATCCTTGTCAAAAGTCTTATGGTCCTTGTTTTTTGTGACAAGGACCATATACACACCCCAAAAACAAAGGGCAAATGAACTACCACAAATCAATAATGCAACCACCACGAAGCAGGATCTTCTCCATTAACTTGAGGGTCAAGTGAAGTACATTGTGAAGGTGATAGGGAACTTTTTTATTTTTCTGATTAAAAAAATATCCTCTTTTCTCTCACATAAAACCACATGACCCTTAAATTAATGGAGAAAGATTTGATCTCAACCACCACCCCCTCACAAAGTCTATAAGAAAAACAACGAACAACACCATCGTCAATTTGCCACGACAAACAATAATAACCCACAATACCAACACCATCGTCATACACAATGATCATCACTGCCTTAATACTGCATTGCTGTCTTCCCTTCTGTTCTTTCATCACTGGGGTTAGTAATTTATCATAACTTCTCCCTTTTTCTTTTCTTTCTTTTGCATTGCATGGTATATATGATGGGTTTAATTTTAGCTCTTAGATAGATAGATAGATAGTTCTGTGGTTTTGGGTTTGTGGGTCAGCTGTAAATTTCATTGGTTGGCAAAATGTTGGACGGATTAATGGATTATTCGTGTAGATTGATACAAAGTAGAAGCAACAAAACAGAAAAGAAAAAGCAAAAAGAAGAAACCTTTATGTATAGTCAATATGACTTTATAATATTGATTGTGGCATTAGCAATACGATCAGAGAGCTAAAAATGTTTCAGATATACTAAAATTGTTATGTGCTATCTATGGTATGGTGAAAGGAGAGGTCTTTGTGATTATGGTGATCATTATGGTTATAGTTGATAGATAGATGATGGTGGTGATGATGATGATGATGATGATGGTGATGTGTTTATTGGTTTCTGGTGATTGTTTAGCTGCCTTTGGGGTTGGGGAAAGGAGACCCTTTTTTTATGGATAAGGAGACCCATTTGTATATTAGCTACTTAGCTAGAGTCCTATGGAGATTGGATAGTGTGGGAAACAACATAACCACTTTGGAGGTTTGGTTTGAGGAGGAAATTATATTACCTTTATACTTTCAGTTATCATTCATGTCGGGCATGGATTTAACTGGGGCAATGCCATTGCCAGTTATCAATTAAGTTGGAGGAGAATGGTTTATTTGGTCATGATTGATCGACTTTGGTTGTTACTTGGTGGAGTTAGAATTGAGAGTTCATTGCAAGTGAGTTATAAGCACCTCTGATCGTATCTTAAAAGTCATTGGGTTATATGCGTTTCACTTCCTCTGATCCGCGTTTTGCTTGTACATAAATGGGTGATCTAGTTATCAAGGCTGAGTTTTTCTAGATAACTGTACATGATCTAGTTGCTTTGCCTGCTGTCTAAGCTCCTCAACCATCTACACTTCAGGAGACTCTTTTCATCGACCATGTCATTTGAATGTTCGATCATGACTCTCGCTGAGACACATTTATAGTTGGATACCAATATTAGTTACTTGTCACATTGGTCAAGATCTGTATGCGTTTGAGTTTCTGAGTGTTTTATGTGATTTGCTTCATTGGTTCCTTTACCCAACATTGAGACTTTTTACAAAGCATGTGATGAGCAAAATGCGGTATGTGTTATTAATACTCATTTCGAAAAGAAGAAGGAGAATTGTAATGATCTCTTCTATAATTTTGAATTGCTAATCTAGGTTATGTGATTTAATTTTCTATTAACCATGACAATTGGAACTTTCGTCTGGTAATAAAGCAACTTTCGGTCCATTGGAACTTTATTTTTGGGGTCAATGACTATCATATTGCCGCCATGTTTATGATTGGTCTTTGATTATAGTCTACGTACCCAAGTGGACCAAGTCTTAGCTCCGCCACTGGGGGAAGTAGTACCGAAGTGTGCAAGAACTATACCTTTCTGGATTGTAAATTTGAAAAACTGGGCAAACACTTATATGGCTTCATGACTAATTATTATTTTTTTCTTTTTGCCATATGACCACCGGTTGTGATTTTCAGGTTCATATAACCTGTACTTTTTTCTAGAGAGTTAGAGAGATGTGAGGTGTCAAGGCTTCTGCTTTGGTGATGTCAGATATGTTGTAATGATTGCTGGGGAGAGTGAGAGTTGTGTTAGATAAAATGAAATGCTAATTGGGGAATTAGTTGGGTTACACACATAGAATACAGTTGTATATTCAGTCAATGCAGTTTTAGGGTGGTGCCCAGAGAGAAGGGGGGGTATAGGAGATGTAAGGTAATTGGACTTGTCAGTACAATATCATTTGGGAGTACAGAATCTAGTTTCATTTTATCTCCTTTTTTTTTTGCCTTATAATCCCATCCCCATTAAAATAGTTTTCAATTCATTGATCTTTGTTCCTCTTATGAGCTGGTATAATGATCTCCTCAATTATGTTTTATTGGTCAGAACAAATAAGTTTGTCTAGGGCAAATCTAAGTCAGTTCTCATACCAGAAGAATAGTGGATGGGGAGTCAGGAGTAAGTTTTTGATGTCATCTGCAGGAATATGTTGCTATAGAATGCGCTGCTTGCTTGTAGTTGACCTACTCTGTGTTATATTTCCCAGAGTTAGGATTGGGATTGTTGGATTTGTGTCACCCTATCTTATTCTACTTTTGTTACATGGATTCTTATCTTACTTTCGATCAATGTCAGCCAGTCTCATGCAGCGATTTCTCTCTGGAATCATCATGTGAAAAAGTTTGTGGATGTACCTATACATCGACTCTTCTGTATGAAAATAGAGGATTCGGGTTGAAGGCTCTAAGTGTTGAAGCACATTGCTTTCTTTGGAGATAAGCCTATTCTAAGGTATTTCACTTTATCTTCTAACAGATAGACCTTCTAGTTGTTCAGTTGTGGATATTTTGACTGTCTTGGCATCATCTTTCTCTGTGGCTATAGATGTTACTTTTTTTTGGCACAGCTTTACCTTGGACACAATAATCCTGCACTTTGAGTAACATTTACATAAGATGCCTTAATATCTGGAAACTTACTCGGCCATTCTTTAGACCAGAATGAATATATTCACTTCTGTCCCTTGCTTACTGATTACATTGAACTTGTCAAATGGAGGAAAGATGTAACAAGTAAAGATGACATAGTTTTCTCTTCTAACAGAGTTTTTTTTATTATCTTACAGCAGAGATTCTGTACAGACTTCCACGTTACTGACAGAAACTCTGGGATCCGAACTTTGGTTAAAACAGGATGTGGTTGCAAAGTTATTCCTCTGAATCTCTTATCATCAAGAACAGGCTTGTGAGTACTAGGAGAAACAGGATCCTCTCTCCTAACTTAACAAAAATGGTTGTCAGAGAACTGGTATTCTGCACCTTGCGTTCATGAGATCTGGAGCAGCGTTTCATCTGATTCTCAGTTATTAGGCCTTGAAGAAGGGTAAACTCATTCTCTCCATTTTCAGCTCCTCTATCTCGTCCCCTATCTAGCCTTTAAGTCTGATTCAAATATTTATCAGTTATCTGCTTCCTTTGCAGCTAAATTCAAGAATGTACATGCATTAGTGCTTTTGGAATGCTAAGTAAAGGGCGAGGGGATACGGGTATGGATGTTCAGCCACAGGATCTGATCTCTACTGGTTGTATGCGGAATGACTCTTAGTCCCCGTTGAATTTAATATTACTCACCAAATAACAAATGATGCCTCCTATATGAGCTTCCAACAGCACCATCGTGATTCAACGGTATCACCACTCTCCTTGTATTTCTGCCACTGCTTGTGTGCTTGGTTTCTTCCTTTTACTTTCATCATCTGTCTTGAGTTTTTCTCGTCCCTTGACATTGTCGTTGTATCTATTAAAAAAAAAACTACTGTCATTTCCCTACGTAGATTGACTGCCTTCGTTCATGCTTAGTAAATAAGGTGATTGGTGATAGCTCTGCTAATTGTGGTCTTGTGTAGTACACTTGTACTAATGTACCAGTGCTCTTCCAAGAGATTATTGTGATAGGGAAATGGTTCAACAATTCTATTTCTACCTGTAACACTACACTTTTGATGTCTTTGCATAGGAAAAAAGTCATGTATGATTCCGATGCACAGGGATCATCATCAAAGATATCATTACCAAGCCATAGATAGTATTGATCCTAGAAACTTAAATCTACTAGTAATAGTTTTGCATAATCGTATGTCAATTCTCACCTAAAAATCATATGTCAATTCTTAGTAATTGGTACATAATTTCCGAATAATAATTTAGTTTTTTTTTATAGTTAATAAAGAATAAAAGGTCAAAATGATAGTAGACAATAGTGAGTTATGGACTTATTGGTTCAAGTTCTTCTGTGTTTGTCTTGGCAATGTAGATACATGCCCGCTGGCTTATATGTATTCCTTCTTCAGAAGCTTTCATTTTTATTTTTATTTTGAGGTAAAGATTGTACTTTCAAGTTTCAACTGTTATTTACTTTTTTTTTTTTGATAATTAGTTAGTTTAGCATACACGAGTATATTTTTTGGATAGTAAAGACTAAAGAGTCTTGATACTGGGTCAGGGATCTTACACTGTTAACCTGTCATCCTGGATCAAATACCCCAGACCAAGCAATATCCCACACAATCACAATTTGACATCTCGGCTGCTTATTTGCTTCCCTAGAGACGTGTCGAATTTTAAGTAAACTCTAGATCTTCTTTAATTGCAATGGATATTCATTTTATCAGGCATTGGGTCATTTTTGTCGGGAACGTCAGCTGTTAGAGGCGTGTAACTCTCCCTCGAATTTACTTATGTGCTAATACTAAAGAATCTCTTTACACTGAGAATCCGACGTCCCTACTGAATTTTCCTAACATAAGCAGATGTTCGTCATCCTCTGTTTTTGCTATTAATAAGCAACATTTAACCCTTGAAGAGCTATGCATGAGTCACGCCCATTATTTTTTCTGATGTTCTATAAGAATAAGTATTTGATGCAAATAGGACCACGCTCCTCGTCATGAAGTCATTAACCGTGTGGAACTTGAAAAAGACCTATTGCTCCAAACGAGATCCAGTGATTATTTATACATACACAATAGGTGTACAACTACAACCGCTCAGTCCTTTCTGGATGATAATGAGAGAATGGTATAAATAGCCATAGTAAAGCTTTCGTCGACAACAATTCTTTATTTTCTCTTGAACATAACTACTTACCAAGCACATTACTTTTGGCTTGATCTTGTTTTTTTGATGGCATAACCTAATCTTAATTTTTTTTAATTGTTTTGACACACAATTATTTAAAAACCATGTTATTGGGCTTTTATAAAACTATTTACACAATTTATCGATATAACAACTTATTACGATAAAAAAAAACAACTTGAACTTCTAATAACAGTGCTCTCATAACAGGGCTATAAATAAGTTTATAGAAGTATAGAACCATGCCCATCATTCTAAAATTAAGGCAAAATGTGACTATCAATTGGTGAGAAACCCTCTTTGATTCATGAATTGAATTGTCATTATTAGATTCCTCCTTTGTAATTTCATAATATTAAGTTTATGTAATTTTTTCTGGTGTATTCTCCTCCGTAAATTGAAGTATTATTGGTGAAAGTTGGAGCAGATAATATACGAAAATGACAAAAAAAAAATTGAATTGAATGGGGTACTTTTGAGATCCTAGTAGTATGGAGTCTGGGTTAGTTCTCACAAAAAAAAAAAAGGAGACTGAAGATATTCCATTGGAACTCCATGGATGTGCCCAGTTTTGACATAAGAATCTGGATGGTATTGCAGAGATGATGATGAATCTGATACCTTAATCTTTTGAACATATTTATGTATATAGTTAGATTGACCGTATAAATTGCAAATGAGCTACCGTCACCCCCTTCTCCAATGCAATCCAGTGAATTGCATATTATTGCTTTTTGGTCAAAATCCAATTCCACATGCCCAGAACAACGGATAATGCATTTGGAAGCATGACTTGACCAATAATTGTTATGCTTAACATAAAAAGTGTCCACCATATATAAAAGGGTCGTACCTCGCAAAAGGACTGCAACCATGAGTTGCCAACTTAAAGCTGAATATATTCCTTCATAAATTGTGTTTGGAAAAACAAAATTCATGATCTAACCAGATCTTTCCAAAAAAGTAAAAGGGATATCGATCTTAAAGAGATGAAACTTTACACCACACCAATTTGGAGTTTAGATCCTATTTATTACAAGTGTTTTTAGTTTTCCACGAGGTTTCCATGGTTAATCCTCGCTCGCGGTGCAAATGATATACAAATAATTAAAAATGGAGTTTAGAGAACAATGTATGTAAAATTTAATTAATGGACAAAATATCTCTAACCTATTAAACATTTAGCATTTTATTTAAATCAAACTCATCTTCTAAACATTTAATAATCAACTTTCAAAGTTATATTCATTTACAATTCATGATTCTTCCACTCGCTTGAATGATATTGAGTTATGGGTTTTGAAATAACGAGGATGGATCAGGTTTCAGGAGGGACTAAATTTACATTAATATGAACAAATTTCTAAAAGAAAAAAAAAAATGGTGTAAAAAGAGTTAAATAGGGAGATGGGGACAATAGCTACATTTGAAGCATCCGAATCCGAACTTATGACCAAGTGGGTTAGGCTCCCAAGCTCTTTGGTCAGTAATGGATCGACCCACTATGTTCGAGCTAATAAATTTAAAAAACTATCAATCCTTTTCACTCTAAGATATCCATATCTTCCTCTAAGATTATATAAGTACATTTCTTAATAAAATGTGGTCTCATCTTCTTTGACAGATACCTAAGATAGGTTATGAGTCTTATGACTTGCTCGTACTTGTTTCCAGCTTGACGATTTCAACTCTTATTTTTAACTTGTGCAGTGTTGCATTTGACATTTAAAATGCATATCTGAGTGTATGACTAATAGTCTAATGCTCCTATAATTTCTTAGAACTTCTCCTAACAATTAAGGAGTCATAAATAAACATTAAAAAAATCTATGAATTGTAGAGATGTTACTTTCAAATTCCTCATCTCTACTACGAGTATGCGAGTGACATAGTAGTAGCTAGTAGTGATAAGTGTGCCTCTGAAAACACCATATATATACTTTCTATGTACAGATCACAATATAATAAGGCTTTGTTTAGTAAACTATAATGGAATTAAATTAATTTTAGGATATTGTAGGAAAAGAAAGCATAAGTAAACTTGCTTAAGATGGTTGTTCTTACAATTGCAACTGGTCTGAACTACGGAGTAGAAATATTGAACTGAAATGTTGTAGAGGAAGTACCTAATTAAACAAAGTTTAAATTTCAATTTATGAACATCTTTTCTTGTTTTTTTTTCTTTTAAAATTATTGCAAGGAATTCACTTTGTACACTTACATATATGGAAGCGCGAACCATTAAATAACTAAGGAAAACTAGAACAAATTCCTCGACAACCATTCATCAATTTAAACGTAAATGTACAGAAAATCGTTGTCCCGAATATGATCAGAAAAGGGAAATTTTTGACGAAGGGATGGGTATATAGTGTGTCTTTTGACTCCGTGCAAGTGTAAGAGTATCTGTTAGGCATGCTGAACTCCTTTGGGAGAAATGGGAAAGGAGTAGGCATTTCTAAGATGTTTTTAGACTTCAAGAAATCGCATCCAAGTAAAGAGAGTCAACGATAAAGAAGAGAGAGTTGCTCAAGTGGTAGAGAGCACACCTTAAACCCTTAAGGTTGGGGGCTCGATTCTTACCGGCCTCAGTGCCTCCCTTTACACTAAAAAAAAGAGAGTCAACGATAAATAGATTTATCAACAAACAAAAAAACATAAATGTTATGAAACCATACTTATTACTCTAATTATTAGGTACACAGGGTGTACGGGTACACCTTGTGAATTTATAACTAGTATTACAACATATATCATTAGTCACATTTTTAATTTCATTAGTCAGTCCCTTTGTAATTAGTCATAAATCAATAAGGTGTACTGGTACCCGGTGTACCAAAGACTTGTTGTACTTATTATGTAAGGATATCCCTTTTATTAGACATTTTGTATAAGGAGCTCTCTTATGTAACAAAACTTTTTGTGTAAACCTGTTTTGTAATGAGATAGATTGGGTTTTAATGATTATAAAAAGGTTGATTAATAATCTCTCGGATGGTCATTAGTGACCCCCTATCAAAATTAGCTTGATAATGATGAAGAATTGAAATTAGCTTGATGATGATGATAAATTGATCATTACATTATAAATTTCTTCATTGATATATAAATAATTTTGACAATTTATAGTCCTAAGGAAAGGGAGGTGCTTCCACATTTAAGGACATTTTAGTCACTTCATCGGACGTATGTGGTGGTTTACTAAAAGACTTTGTCATATAAGGGAGTTTTAACAAAAAAAAACTTCTTTGTCAAAAAAAAAATTGTAGAAAAGGTTATCCTTTCAAAAAAAAAAAAAAAGTTTGTAACAAATTTGTCAAAAAAAAGAGATACATTGATTTCAAACGCATTCCCATGGGTTTTGGTACGACGCGTACAGGGTGCTAGAGATCAACGGGTCGTAAACTCGCAACTTGTTGATGAGTTTGACTCTTTCAGATAGTTGGGCCACATGAATGGTCTCCATACTCAAGATGGGATGGTCGCAAGGCACATATTCTTTATAGAATTCGACATGAAGGATTGAGATCCCTGGAGATAAAGAGAATTCGTATACTCGTAGATTTGCTATTTTACTGTCCAATAAAGGAAGGGGGAAAAGCTGCTTAATTATAAACTCAAAATTGAATTTAAGAAAAGTTATGGCTTCTCCACTGAAATGATTATATCTGATCAATGCAATTTACATATTATTAATACGTCTGATCTGCTTGATAGGATTTTACAACACAACCACAGAAATATTGCAACTTTTCTCAAAACAAACAACAAAAACAAATCTTGTAACAGTCAGTCTCCCTCAAAACCCTCAAATCTTGTATTTGAGGGTTTTGAGGGTTGAAGCTTGGAGATTTTGACGATTTGACCAGCGTCACATATGCAGGCTTCCTACTCGGCAACTTCTCTGACTGATTATGTTCTTTAATTTTCGTTAAATTAAACTAAATTATGATGGCATGTGTGACTGTACATATTGGCGTGTTTAGGGGCAAAATAATGTACTGTTAACATCAGATCAATGAATAAACCAATTTAGTATATATGTATGTTTGTGTAGTGTAGTAAAAATATCAATTTTAAGATAAATAATAATTATGAAAGATGCACGCCAATAAATCTTTTAGTTTTATCCGTTCATCTACGCACCCTTGTAAACTTCATTAGATGCGTATTTTGACCGAGTTTATCAATTTAAAGGGAAGTGTGTTGAAACAACTGTGATATTGCTTGTGTAGTTTACTACTCCGTATCAGGCTATGATCTCTACATTGTCCTAAGTCCTAACTGCCGTAACTGGAAAGTTTCTTCTCTATATCAGTGTGATAGTCTCAGTTATACTTGAATATACGCTCTCCCTTCTTTCGCAGAAATTGTAACATTTGATATATACTCGTATAATATGTTGAACGAAAACTCTCGGGTCAAGTTCTTGACTTGGTCTACTGAGGATAAGGAACTTAATACCAAGGGCAACGAGCCAAAGAGTTCATTGAACTGAAGTGGCAGGTAGCTAGCATCCCGAAGTTTTTCTTAGGTTCTATTTTACATCCTACTTTCATTTGCTGAATTGCTGTGAGCCTGTGACCCAAATTATATTCTGTTTTGCTCTCAAAGTGTCTATTAAAAAAAACAACAATATAGACATTTGATAAATATGTAATGCTTCTGATATGCTCCAATGCTCCATATATGCTTGTTTGACATTTAACTGATGAGGACGACAAACGAAAGATTCAGACCCTAGCTACGTCTGCATCAAAGTTAAACTGAATTGTTGTACTCCATTCGTTTCTTTTTGTTGTTTCACTTTGAGTTTGGGCATAATGGTTAAGGGGAGGGATAGTTTTGGAAGCGGAAGTGTCAGATAGGGGTGTATAATTAAGGGGGAAAACAAGGGCAAAATGGCAAAAAATATGTCCATTAAGAAAACAATCTAAAATGAAATAGTGGAACAATAAAAAGAAACATAAGTAGCTGATTGCATGGACTCAATGTATCACGAATGTCTTTATCTTACAAGCCCCGAATCGGTTCAATTAACTACAAAATGACTAGCCAGATGCAACATCCTAATATAATCGTACTCCAGTGTGAAAATGTAATCGGATTAATTAGTTACTTGCTCTTTCCCTTCATTGTGGTACTTGTCTTGCCGGCTGCTGTTTTCAATTGAATAAAATTATAAATTAGGGCTGTTCTGTGACTAGTTTAGTACTCCCAGCCAGAAGGATCACATTTCATGAAAGAGAATTATCCATTCATATTTTAAAGATTCCATCGATTAATCCCAATATTAGGTTTGCAATAGTTTACTGGGGAGAAAACACCTTGCCTGAAAATGTTCCTAGACTCCTAATTCGTATTTGGCATGGTTGTTTTGAATTGTCTCTGAATTTTTAATATCGTATTTTCCCCCCATATCTAGTGTGTATCTTCACTAGCTAGCTTGCTTTGTACAAAATCATTTTCAATTGTTCCATATTCTACATTTTATCCTTTCCTTAACTCCAACTCCCCCCTATATAAAGGCCACTTCATTTCACTTCCATTCATCAACCTCACAGAAAAGCAAACCTTCTCTTCAATCACTCTATCTAGCTCGATTCCTTTTTCTCTCTAAATGAATTCCCACGCAGACTCCCTGTGGCTCTTTGCCTTAGTGTCAAAATCTGACCGACTTACTGTAACCAACCTATTAGTCTCCATATTAGTCATAGCTATAATTTGGTTATGCATGAGCCTACTACACTGGACTCACTCCGGTGGGGCAGCTTGGGGAAAGCATTACTGGACAAACCTCTCCAAATGGACCCAAAAACCCATTCCTGGCCCGAGAGGATGGCCGATTATAGGCAGCATGGCACTTAGAACTGGCCTTGCCCATAGGAAAATTGCCGCGATGGCCGAGAAACATGGTCCTGCAGCCAAGAGGCTCATGGCCTTCAGCCTTGGGGAGACCCGCGTGATAGTCACTTGTAATGCAGACGTGGCGAAAGAGATCCTCAACAGCCCGGTTTTCTTAGACCGGCCTGACCAGGAGTCGGCCTATGGCCTAATGTTCAACCAGGCCATTGGGTTCGCCCCCTACGGATCCTATTGGCGTACTCTTCGTAGGATCGCTTCGACGCATATGTTCTCTCCCAAGCAAATTAAGGTCTATGAGGCTCAAAGAAATGACATAAGTCAGCAAATGGTGCAAATGATCACGAGCCAAAATGGCTCATTTACCGTTCGGGAGGTGCTAAGGTGGGCGTCTTTGAGTAACATGATGGGCTCGGTGTTTGGAAGAAAGTATGACTTGGGAGGCCAAGAGGTTGAAGAGCTCAAAGAGATGGTAAATGAGGGATATGAATTACTAGGCATGCTCAATTGGGGTGACCATATCTCTTGGCTTGCTGATTTTGACCTACAAAAGGTCCGGTTCAGGTGCTCTGAGCTTGTCCCAATGGTAAACCGTTTCGTTGGCCAAATTATCGAAGAGCACCGGTCCAACCCAGGGCAGATAAACCGGGACTTTGTGGATGTGTTGCTATCTCTTCAAAGGGAGGACAAACTATCAGACCCTGACATGATAGCAGTTCTTTGGGTTAGTATTTTCTTGTCTTTCAATAAGTTTCCAAACTAGTAGGAAGTTGGTTCTGTAATAGTGCTCGTATAGCGACTCAACTAGCATATAATCGTACTCTACATGTCATATGAAAAGATATAAACAAACATATATATACGTTATTATATGGACATATGTCATCAAGCAGTTTTATTTCTTTCAAAATTGATGTCTAAGATCGCATATAAAAATATTAGGTATTAGAGGGATGTTTTAAGTCTTGGACCAGTTTATCTCTTTAGACGTATTGTTTGTAACCTTTGCAAGAGACAAAGTTGATCTTTTAATACCTCAACATGACACCTATGAGAATTCTCGATTAGACCGTGTAAATAATTCGTTTGACTTGCTTCAATCTAAATTAAAGGTATTACATCATGATCCCTGAGCACCCCATTGAATAAGGGATTATACTCGATTGTTGTTGTTGATGATGTCTCTTAGCTTGAAGGTGATATTTTTGGTGAATATTGCAACCGTAAGATTCTCCGGCCAACATGCGCTAATTTGTGCCATCAATAGAAAATATATGCGCTGAAATGACTGATATTCTATTTGGTATGCAGAATAATGACTAGATTTTAGAACCAAACGATGCATTTCTTATGCGGGATGATCCTATTGTAGGATATTACTATAAAAAAAATGTTAAATGTTAATTGTTCTATTAAGCGATCACTTGAGCCTCATTTTATTTTACGTATTCGTTGCATGTAGGAAATGATATTTAGAGGCACGGATGCTACGGCTGTGTTAATGGAATGGATATTAGCTCGATTGGTTCTTCACCCAGAAGTCCAATCAAAAGTTCATGACGAGCTGGACAAAGTCGTGGGGAGGGCACGTGCCGTAACGGAAGATGACCTCTCATCTTTGGTATATTTAACGGCCGTCATCAAGGAAGTCCTGAGGGTCCACCCACCGGGCCCACTCCTCTCCTGGTCCCGCCTCTCCATAGAAGATACTACAATCGACGGATGGCACGTGCCAAAAGGCACAACGGCTACAGTTAACATGTGGGCCATAACACATGACCCTAAAGTTTGGGCCAGTCCAACAACGTTTGAGCCCAAAAGGTTTATGACGAACCAACAGCATAATTTGGAGTTCTCAGTACTCGGGTCGGATCTTAGGCTTGCTCCATTTGGGTCAGGCCGACGTTCGTGCCCGGGAAAACTACTAGGGTTGACAACCGTGAGCTTTTGGGTGGCAACACTTATGCACGAGTTCGAATGGGTGACAAGGGACGTCGTGGATCTGTCGGAAGAGTTGAAGCTTTCATGTGAAATGGCACGCCCTCTCACCGTGGAAGCAAGGCTAAGGTTGTCACCTAGTTTATCATAGTTTGATGTTGCATGGAGAATTATGATAAGCACGTACATTTGGATATTGATTTTGGAATCAATCAAGACTTCCAAATGTTCTAGTGCGATGTCATTATCACCTGCTAAAAAACAAAAATGAAATGTAAATTGTAAATGAAAGTATGTGTCTAGATTGTTAGGGTAAGTGGAAATTACTCGTACTCACAAGTGCGAAGATAATTTTGTGCAATTGTGCAGGAATGAAAAGTCTCGTTTTTTTATTCTTTGAGTAAGGCTCGGTTTTTAAAATGAGTTGTACAAATTGCAACCAAAAACTCTACAATTATAGTGATTATAATAAACTTTAGAGATTAAATTTACAGGAATTGAAAACTTATAAGCTAAACTGACCTATTTATGAACTTGCATAGTTGCACTTGCATACTTGCATGTTGCATGTCAAATTGTCAATTTTCAAAGTCAGCCTTTGAGATAAAACTCCGATTCTTTTAGTTAGCTCATTGGGCCTGTTATCTTTGATGGGCTTCCTTGCGCTCATGACTCAATAATCAATAGGAGGGATCAATGGTCAGCAAATGGCCAAGGACGAACAGCAAAAAAAGAAAAAATTTAGCAAGGGGCGTTCGGAATTTTGAAAACACACACACTTGGCAAATCTAGTAAATTACTTTTTTCGTTAGTATAATTTTTTTTTTATAAATGCCATTGATTTAGCACCCGATTTGTCTTTATATACATCAACAACAAACAACAACAACAAGAGAGTGTAAATCCCCATTCAATGCGGGTGCTCATGGGTAATAATGTTCGTATCCTTACCCATGTTTAAGAAATAGAGAGGTAAATTGCGAGATTGACCCATACATTGTTGCATTAAGTATTTATGTTGAGTACCATTTTCATACATATTTTATACCCTTAACTAGTTGTATTTTGCTTATAATCAAGTATTACATTGGTATTTTATTTTCTTTTTGTAGGAACCAAATAAATTTCAAAGC
>ONZK01001703.1:0-10692 GCA_900322385.1 Pharnaceum exiguum | reverse complement strand
GTTATCATGTTTGTGGAGGACAGGGAGGCTCTCGTTATGATCTAGGTGGTGGTGGATGGTGGGAGGCTTGGTTTCGGTGGATCGGAACCCCGGGAGGGGAGATTGGGGGCCGGGGCGGTAGGGGGGAGGAGGATCAGAATTGTAATGGTGAGGGATGGGGGAATCGTTACCAATGAGTTCAGGAGGGTGACAGTTTATGGCTGATAGCTGTTGTTTTTAATGGTCGGAAGCTGATATGTTGTGTTGCATAAGTAGGCTTTTAAATGAACCAAACACCCCCGTAAAATAATTATGGAATTTTAATGAGTTATAACTATAATTTGAATAGCAATGTTGGAAAAAGAAAAGAGTTACTTGAATACTAGTTTTTCTCTTCTTCTTTTTTTCTTTTGGGGCAGGTTTCCGAATAGGGGGTTCCAACTGATATAGTTGTAAGAGAATCCTTCCTATGATTAGAGAAGTGCACTTGTCCTGTGAGTATCTTGTGTAAAAAATACTTTTTGAAGAGGTTTATTCTTGTTGTTCTAATAGTTCTCTGTTTTTTTTCCTGAAGTTATCAGAAAGGACTGCCACTAATTCAATGGAAGCCATTGGATTCCCAGAAACTGTCCCCAAGCAGAGGCAAAGAACTGAGGAAGATCTACTGAGCTCACTTCCGGACTCTCTCCTCTCCGCAATTCTGTCTCTCCTCCCCACCAAGACTGCGGTCGCCACCTCCATTTTGTCCCGGCGATGGCGCAATCTCTGGACTCAAATCAATTGCCTGGATTTACACAGCCAGCAGATGTGGCCATTCCAATTAAGACGTGATAAATCTGCCAGGTTCGACGCCTTTTTAACCAATGTAGATGACGTTCTCAGCCGGCTGACCTCTGAAAAACTCCACTGTTTCCATCTGGTTTTTGTTGCGCCACCCAAGGATCAAAGTAAGCGCTTCCGCACTAGGGTGAAGTCCTGGGTCCGACAAATTTGTAGATGTAACGTAGACCAAATCAAGCTGGTTGAAGTTACTGAAGGGCTTTTCTCAACACCTCTACCTCCTTGTCTTCTGCAATCTAAGTCACTGGTCTCTCTTGTATTGGAGGGAGTTTTCAACATTAGGTTGCCTACAAGAGGAACAATTAGTCTTCCAAACCTGAGAAAGTTGTCATGGACTGTGTGTGCTCAAAATCGGGAACTGTTGACTTTGCTTATTAAGGGCTGCCCTCTTTTGGAGGACTTGGAGTTGTTTATGGAGGATGGTCAAGGGCATTCTGTAGATCTATCATGTCCAAATTTAAAGAGGATGATATTAGATACTGAATCTCTGCCGGAATTATGTGAGTTTAGAATTGATGCTGCTAATTTGGAATGGGTTTATCTGTGTGGTACCCCTTTGCGTTATCAGTTTGTTCAGCTCCCCTATGGTTTGCGTAGTGCTAAAATATATCTTAGTATATCTGATGATAGTGAACCTTGGTCAAAGCTGCTTCAATGGGTTTCTGGTGTTAGGTCCCTTGAAGTATCAAGCGCTCAGCTCTTCAGCAAACTGCATAGTGTTGTGTGTCCGATCTTCCACAATTTGACTATTCTTAAAGTGTTTATATCTGATTCTGTTGCCTGGAACGATGTGATGCGTTTTCTGCAATGCTGTCCAAATTTAGAAGTTTTTGACTTGAGATTGTTTTCTGCAACCACGCATTTGATGACTTGGAAGTTGCCCGATGCTGCACCTACCTTTGCAGATACGCTCAAGGTGATGGAAATTAGATCTCCGGCCGGGACTGTCGTGGAGTTCAGGTTCCTCCGATACATTCTAGAAAATGCAAATGTTTTGGAACTGCTTTCGGTTCAAATTGAAAGTGCTGCACTACTCAATGAATTGGATTTTTACATGGGATTAATTAAATGTCCAAAGAGTTCTCCTGTTTGTAAAATAGAATTCTCTGGGTCCGCTGTTGAAACATCAAGTGACACCAGTTTGGTCGCCTTGACTGTCAAATAGATTGGTACAGTAACGGTAAGTTCATCCCGTAGTTGAGTTTTCTCAGTCTTGTGCTCTCCAAATGCACTATCAGATGAGAGGTGTAGATCGTCGAAATTAGTTGGTGCAAACTGTAGTTGTTGAGCTCTGGAAGCAGGTAACTCTGTATTTTTGGTATCCTATCTTACCTGTAATAAGTTTCGTTTTTTTTTGTGTTTGAAGGTGGTAATTTAGCATCTGTAGAATGTTCATTTACTTTGATCCATTGAGTATTTAGAGCCAATGTGTCCTGTGTTACACAGCAATGTTCAATTGCATTACACCGACTTCGACATACCACCTACGGAGTAGGTTTTACAAAAATCCAATATTAAGAGAAGTTTTAATAAATAATTTCATGTCAAAAAATTAAATAAAAATTTTAATTCAGAAGATTTAATTTAATCCTGTTATTATAAATGTAATTTAGCTCAGTTTTTTTGGGGAAAAGTAGAAAAAAGTTATGGACATAGGTTAGGTTGAAATCGGATACAGTACTATTAAACCCGGTGGAGAGGTTATATGATACATCTCTGTGGTACATCTCTGGACCACTTTTGGTACACCTATGTACCAATTTACCCATCAAAAAAATGTTTTATTATTTTAATTTTTTTTTCTTCTCTCTCTTCTCTTTTATCTCTCATTTTACTCAATTTGGTTTTGTTACTTCTATGAAAATGCAAAAAAAAATACTCATTTAGAACATTTACACTCTCTCCTACAATACTTTCACTAATTCGTCTCAACCATCACTAATTCTATAAGAAATTGAATTAGTGACGCTTCTAAATGTATTAGTGAATCTAAGTAGACCATTATTGAAGTTTTTCTTTATTCTTTTCCACGAAAAAAATTAAATTTTACACTTCAAGTGGTACACCTGGGGTGCACGGTATAATTTACCACCCGATGTCAAAAGATTGACAAAAAAAAAGAATGTGGCAATATATCTGCCTTTTTTTGGTTTAATATATATCTGCCATGACTTTTTTTGATTTAAAATATATATGCCAGGCCCAGTGGCCAGATAAAGTTGCATAACACAGCAGCTGAGATCCTTTTAAAGGAAAAAAATTTCTCTAACCCAACGTGTCAATGACCACCTAGTTTTCTCTCTCTCTTTCTAGAATTTGAGAGGGGTATGTTTTATAGTAGTTTGTTGATTTTAGAGAGAGCATGTACGTTTACACTACGGAGGTTTTGAGTTTTGACCCATCGGATTACTATAGTATGCTGCCAAAGGTGCACAACAGCAGAGATCCTTCTAAGGGAAAAAACTTCTCTAGTTTTCTTATATCTCTTTTTAAAAGAAAATATACCATTTTGGTTATTCGTCATATAGCATAATACCAAGTTGGTACCCCTTTTTTTCAATTTTTCAAAATATTTATCAGACTAATTAAAGGTTGTACCATTTTGGTTACCTGTCTGGTTTTCGTCACTAAAAAACCTGAAAATCGAGGCTATTTTGGTCATTCTAACATCTCAATTTGTCTAAACTGCAGTTTTACTCCTTACAATATAAAAGAATAGAAGTATAATGAAAAAGAAAACAAAAATCAGGGTTTTTGTTCTTTTATTAAGTTAGGGAATTTTGTACGGAATTGTTTTATTTTTAATTAAACTTCTGTTCTTTTATTAAGTTAGGGAGTTAAAGTACATTATGGACAAACTTGGATATTAAAATGACCAAAATAGCCCCAATTTTCACGAGTTTTTGTATCTTAAACCAATGAGGTACCCAAAATGGTACAACCTTTAATTAGTCAGATAACTATTTTGAAATATTGAAAAAAAAAGGGTACCAACTTGGTATTATGCTATATATCGGGTAACCAAAATGGTATATTTCCCTTTTTAAAATAAAAGAGTGGTAATTTTGATTTCAAAAGAAAAAGATACATTTACATTATTGGATTTTTACCTAACAGTCTCCCAATTTTTTTAATCGGGGTAAGGCTGCGTAAATCAGGCTCTCTCAATAACCAATCCTAGATGGGACCGCTGGGATGTTGTTGTTGTTGGATTTTGACCCACCGGTTTACTCCAAGTCTCCAAGGTTCACCCAAAGGTGTAGGATAGACTTTCCAATGTTTCCATGCAGATGAGTGCCAATCATGAGTAAACATAAGGTATTTGGAGGTGTGGATCATCAAGATGACCTCGCCTGTTGAAACAAGCCGGCAATGGGGCCGTGATCACCGTGGAAAAGCGTCTCCTTCGTGCGCGAGCGTTGTAGGAATCGAAACTCTTTCTACCAACGCGGTCAAGGACTTTTTAGTGTATAGTTTAAAAAGTTACACAATCATAGTTTGCTCATATTTTATTAAAATTTATAATTTTTCCAAAGACATTATCTTATAATTATATATCTCTATATGTATCTTTAGAAGTAAAAATACCGGATATCAAAAAAAAAAAGAAATAAAATTACCAAATCTACTAAATAAACTTATACTCCTTATGAACTTTGTTTAGATTCTAAAAAAACAAATTAAAACGGATAATCAACATTCGTCCATAATATTAAAAAGAAGTACGGATTTTTTTTTTTTGCGATCATTTTTGTCAAATTGACCCTTTATCCTCTCTTTTTAGTCCAATTACCTCTACTACTCAACTTCTTGCCCATTAATTTAAAGGCTAAATGAGTTAATTTTTGATAAAAATAACTTACCTTAATTTATGTACAATTATCAAACGTAGAAAAAAAAAAAACAAAATTGAGGGAAAGCAGCGTAAGGGCAAATTATATCGTGGACCATTTACACTCCTAACCTTTTATAACTAGGTAATTAAATATTGGAACTTAAAGTAAATAGGAAAAGCAAAAAGGGTGAGTATCCATGCCGCCTGCATAACCGTTCGTAGTTTATTATTGGATCAAAAGAAAATAAATTAACAAATTACGAAAAGTTGGAATTAGAGTGGTACACGGATTTGTACATCATTTGGGACGACAAAGCCCCTTTGGTTTAAACTAAACTATGACATCTGCCGTTCTAGACTTTTAGCTATGCCAAGTTCAAGCAAAAGGACAACGCGTCATACACTCATGACTCATACGACAGCGGAATTGTAGGCAATCACTCGCTCACTCAGCCGCTTTCACTTGCCCCTTTTGCCCCCCAACTAAAATTGGCAGTTGAGGCCAAATGTTTGACGTGAATTTAATCTGAAGGGGAGACAAATGAGGGAGGCTCGCTCTCACAAACACACGTTCTGGTTGATAAACAATACTAGAAACAACTCACCTACATTCTGTTCGGCACTAAATTGAATCACCTGCAACTGCAAGAGTACGATGTTTTAGGACATTTTGAAGGCAAATTTAGGTGATAATAGTCCAATTCAGAACGATACGTGAAGAAGGGTGCATCAATATTTTTATGTTGATGTGCCTAGCTATAAAATACGTTTATACAAACGAACAGAAATAATTAAACTATTGAGTTTAGCATTAATCGTTACATGCTTGCAATATGTCACGTTCATGGAGCATTTGAGTATACAAAAATTGAAGGTATGATTTCTTACTTCAGATGAAGAACATCAACAATTAGGCACAAGTATCATATTCTAAGGTAACAATCAACCAATTATCGATTGATTTTGGTCATTGTTATTCAAAATTAAGGGTGTGTTTTGTTCTTCATAAAATGAACTAAAAAAAACTAAATAAAAAAAAACTAAATTGAACTGAAAGAACTAAAGATTTGCTGATGAAAAGTAGATTGTAGGGTATGAGGGTCAAAGTAGTAGATAGTTGTGTGAATACATTGAAATTCTTACTAAAATAGAACAGTAGAGATAATTGTGGAACACATGAATAAAAAAGTGGTAGATTAAATTAGAACAGAGAAAATACAAAAGATGAGTACGCTCAGTTTAATTGAATGTTAAGTTCCAAAAACAGGTGAATAGTGTAATAGTAATCGGATGAGTCAAAAACCCGATAATGTATGTATATGTACGTACATTGCTTTTTCCAAAACGGACCATACCTCCCTAATCCCCGTCCTACTGGCTACTTCCTCTCCCCGATTGAACATAATCCCAATATTGTTTAGGACATAACAATCGAACTTAACAATAATCCAATATCTAATCCAATAGAAAAATGCATAGAAAGGGGCAGATTAGGAATCACAAGAATAAAGTACTCAAAGGTAGCTGTCCAGTCATCTTTCAACGAGAAACGGTCGCTCCCCTTACAAAGCAAACCTTGACCTTCGTTCTAACAACAAAAGTCTCATTTAACTGTCAACCGTATACTTTCAACCTTTCATTGCATTACAAACAAATCTCCCTCCTTTCTTTCCTTTCCCTCCTCTTCTGAGTTCTGACCCTTTCCCATTTCCCTCTATTCCTCTCTCTCTCTCTTCTTCCTTTCCTTCTCCATTTTTCTCTGTAAGAAACATAAAAAAAAGAAAAAAACAAGATGTGGGCAGGGGGAGAAAACCAAGGAAACTTCTTAGGAAGAATAAGCATACGACGTAACCAAGTAGCATCAATGGAAGGCGACGTAGAAGACCTAGAGCATTTCCAAAAGAAAGTCTCGGAACAATTCTCGGACCTTCTCAACACAACAATCTCATCATCATCATCATCAGTATCATCCAAGGGCGGCGATGACAACAACCATAGTAGCAAACACCACCACGACCCACCATCCTCGGTCGTTGAGGGAGGGGATGATCGTGATCGTAACAGCAGCATGCATGAGCCCTCCCCAGGGAGGACACTAGGAGGGGAGGAATTCTCGCCGTTGTTGTCCATTGCATGGCTAAGGAAGCTTCTTGATGCTTTTCTTTGTTGTGAGGCTGAGTTTAAGGCTGTTCTTCTTATGGGAAGAGACCCTTCTCAGGTTGCTAAGGCTCCCCTTGATAAGTTGATTCCTGATATGTTGGATAGAGCTGTTAAGGCTTTGGATGTTTGTAATGCTGTTTCTCATGGTATTGATGCTGTTAAGTTTGTTCATAGTCAGGCTCAGATTGTTGTTTCTGCTCTTCAACATCGTCCTTACACTGATGGCCAGGTAATTTTCTATTCATTTAGAATTTGGTGATCATGGAAAGTTTGTTTTTTCTGTCCTTTTTGTGATTTAGAATTTTGGGTCATGTTTCATTTGATCAAATTTGGTGCACAATGTGATGCATTATTGGTAAGACATTGTCATTTGAGAATTTGACCAATTCAATTTTAATTTTTTTGTTTGTTTCAATTTTATATGTTTACGCTGGTGAGATCAATCTTTGGTGCATAAGGTATGCATTTTGGGCTGTAAAGGGTAAAGTATGCAAGGTGACAATCTGGATTGAATTGGATTTTGATTTAATAATAATATATGACATGATGATGATGATAAGATGATTGTGTTAGCTGCTCTTTTAGATGATCAACCACGCTAGCTAGCTGACAATTCTTCGTCAACCTTTGAATTCCACAAATAATAAATGCTCTATAATAACTGACATTGATACTTTCCATCAAAAAAAAAACTGACATGGATACTTTGGTAGCATATGGTATCAATTTTCAATGATTGATGTTTTTTTTTGGGAATGAATTAGATTCGCAGGGCTAGAAGAGGGCTGGCAGCAGTGCTAGCCTCAGTGGCAATGGACGAGAAAGAGAGTGGTGGCAAATGGACGGAGCGAAACCGGTCCTTTGGCCGCCGCTCAAGTGGAGCATCATCCGGCAAGGACCTCCACCCTGCTCCAAACTTCAAGTCTTTATCTTGGAGCGTGGCCAAGAATTGGTCAGCCGCCAAGCAAATCCAAGCCATCTCATCCAATCTCTATGCGCCACGAGGAGGGGAATCAACCGGCCTAGCTCTAGTTGTCTACATCATGGGTGTAATCCTAGTGTTTGCAATGTGGGGCCTTGTGGCAGCTATTCCTTGTCAGGATCGGACCGGGCTCGGGACCCACATTCCGGTCCCGAAACAACCTGCTTGGGCTCATAGCTTGAGTAGCCTCCAAGATAAAATTGCCGAGGAATGGAAGAAAAAGGAGAAGAAAGGATGTGCCGGACTCATGGATGAAGTTGTGAAAGTGGAGAAATTAGCATCATCATTAGCTGATTTTGCGGATAACTTTCAATATCCTATGGATGAGGAGAAGGAAGCTGATGTTGCCGTTCAAGTGGCCGAGCTAGAAGAGATTTGCCGGAGAATGGAAGAAGGGCTTGGACCGCTTCAACAACAAATAAGGGAGGTGTTCCATAGGCTTGTTAAGAGTCGAACCGTGGTGCTTGATGTTCTTGATCAAGCGGGCAAATCAGCCACACCTCATGTATAGTAAAAGGATCATGGAAGAAGAATTATGAATCATGGGTTTCGGATTGTAAATTTTTGTGTCACTTGGAGGTTCTATAGTAAGTTTATGCAGAATGTCTCTTGTCAAAGGTAGAAAATTTTCAAATTGTTGTCAAACTCTTTTCTTTTTCATGTGTAGACAACATTGTAGAGGTGTTAGACAAGCTACTCACACCCTGTAGGGAGCAGAGATCATAGGGAGCTTTTTGGGTCTTTTCCATATGATTGCTGTGGGGTTATATGGAGAGGTAGTGCTGGTTTTGGTTGTTTAGGTACTTTGTTTATTTGTACTTGTTGACTCTTTTAGGCTTTTGGCCTGTCAAACTTTACACAATTGCGATAAGAGGATGCTTCCCTTTCTTTGATTTTTTCGGTTTTTTACTTTTGATTGAAAGGGCAAAGGGCATCCAGTAATTGTTTCCAAGACCAAATAAGTGACAAATTATCAACACTATTTGGATTAATATTGTTGGATATAGCCCAACTAGTCAACTAACCACACGTTATATATTTTGCAATTAGCAGCGTTACCTCCCAATATTGAGCAATGATCATCAAAAATCAGCACTAACACTTCCATTGCAAGACCTCCATATTTTTACTAACTTAACTTACAGAGTTTCTGAACTAGCTCTTATACGTTTATCATTACTGACTTCGTATTCTAAGCATTATATCTCCTGCGAAAGAGCTATTCGTGATACGAGCAGGCCAAGCATTAACAGTAAGTGGTGCAACTTTTTCAAGAATCGCATAGGGATCAACTACTCTAGAAAGACCTCTTTCTGATGCATCAGATGATCTCATGTTGACTAGGTTGATGCTCTTACATCGATATTTTATGAAATACGCTTCATCTTCGTTAGATTCGCTAAAGGTAAAACTATATAAATCACCAGGAATTGGAAAACAATTAACACTATACCTTAGAGACCAACTGTCTGTATTGCTATAATCCATGAGTTCCCAAATAGGTAATGACCCATGTGGCACAATACGAGTTGACCAAATTCTAATACGCCCTTTGTAAGATGCTAAATTAAATGTACCATCGATGGGAGAATTGATTAATTTGCATTTATTGGGCTCAATAAAAGGATCATATGCAACGATGCAGTTTCTTCCATTCCAATGAAATTTTCCGTTAACTACCAACATTTGAGTGTGGAACTTTTCTTGAGGTCTAAATCCTAAAGGCCAAGGAACATAGTACTTACTCCAATCACCATGATCAGTAGAGGAAATATACACACTTACACAAAAGCATGGTCTACCTTCCTTCTGTTTTGTTATCCAAATTCGCACCACAGTAAATGAAGAGATGAAAATATTTTCTTCACACAAGAAATCCACACAATCATGTCGTTCACTATGCATCATCAGCATAATCCGAACCCATTGTTTAGTGATTGGATTACATAAAAACAGGACTTGTTGTTTGAAGTTGTCTGCTTCAAGTAACACAAATCCATTTTGAACACTCAGCAATCTCAATGTAAAGTCATCACCTCGATTTATTTTCATATCATCACGAATGAAGTCATAAGTCACCATTTGTGGATTTTCAGCTTTGCTGTCAGTAAGATGATTGTTATTCTGATTGTTGAGGCAATATAGTCTAGCAAAGTATATGCGGTTTTGATGAGGAGTACGGTAATCCGAGTAATGCAATAGTAGAAAATTCAGTTTGTTTGGGTGGACTTTTAGATAAGATTTAGCAAAGTATGGATGTGATATAAGAGAAAACCAATGCTTGCACACACATTTTGAGCGATGAGCTGACTTGAAAGGGAGCCTAAGAAAGATCATCATCAACTCATCCTCATTCAAGTCATTTACTGTTGTAGTTGTTATTGATGATGATCTTGTTATCATGAAGGAGCCATCGGATGAGCTTCTAGAGGATCGACAATTCCCCATTGTATTGTTTTGTTGTTGTACTTTTAGTATAGGTAGACTTGGAGACAACATTACATTGTGGCTAGTCAATCCTTAATTTATACTCCAAATTAAAGTGGTATAAAAATTTGCACCCTTAATCAATTAAATAAACCAAAGTATTATCTCAAATCACAAAATTAAATTCCATAAGAAGAAAATCACACATTCAATTACCATAAAAAGAAAATCTTGCACTTATTTACTCATCAGTTCAACTTTCATATTTTTACAAATCTTAAAAGATTAAAAACAAGAAATTAAACGTGCCTTGTAATCTGCTTTTAATGAGATGGAGAGGATAGATCTCATCTAGACCTGGCAATCGGGTCGGTCGGTCGGGTTTCGGGTTCGGTCGTTTCGGGTCGGTTTATTTTCGGGTTCGGTCATTTTCGGTTTGTACTTTTCGAGTCGGGTTCCGGTCGGGTCG
>ONZK01001701.1:203818-227145 GCA_900322385.1 Pharnaceum exiguum | reverse complement strand
GACGCTCTTCCGATCTTACACACACACACAATCTTGCAGCAATTCTAATTGATAAACAAATAAACGGTTGAACAGTAAACAAAGAGTTGAGGGGGTGAGTATGTTTTTTCATCATCAACCAAAAATAAACTGTGTAAACCCTTTCATATTATTAATTGTGGTACATTATGTGCCTCTTTCTCGACTCTCGAGTATGTCCATGGTACTCCTACAAACTACAGAAACGATCTAAAATTACTTAATTATGTTGGGCCGCACTGTCATCTATTGTGTAGAAACTCTAGTTTATTCGGGATCTATTGTATGAAAACTGACGGGGTATCTCTCTTGTAGATGTTTCGCACTTTGTTTCTCCTTTTATTACCAGAGATCTTTCTTTTAAATTCCTGCCTTGCATTGCCGCCATTTTCCCTACCTCTTGACTGCGAAATTGCGAAAAAGCAATTTGGCATGCTATAAACAAATTAAATGCAGCCAACGTTAAGGGATCCCCTTCGCCAAAAAAAAAAGATATTTAAGAAAAATAAATTCGTTTGTTACACCAAATTTCAGTATTTTTTATTTTTTTTTAGAACCAAAATTTCAATATATTGACAACACATGAGCAAATTTTCAGTACGTACATATACGGAGTATATTTATTATTTCCTTTAATAATGTATACGGAGTATATTTATTATTTCCTTATAATAAATTAATAATGTAATCAGGCCTACTGTCCCAAAAAGAAAAAAAAAAAAAGAGAGACGGAACGACTAAGAGTCTTAGACCTCAACATCCGTCATCTATATAAATCGTATTCTTAGCACTCACGTTAATACCGGTTTGTAGTTTTGTACCCTCACACGCCCCCTTTTCTCCTGGAGGGCAAACAAAACACACGCATACGCAAAACCCTACAGAAACAACATATCCTGCCTTCAACAAGCAGACCACCAGGCCATGGGTATCGGTGACTGCTGCTACTGCATGTACCACAAGTTCATCGTCATTGTCCTTTCTCTTATTGTCCTATGTGCCGTAGCCGCGTTAGTATACGGGAATGTCGTTGTGAAAGTCAAGCCCCCAACCCTTACGATACATTCTATCTCTATACAAACTCTCAAATATGATCATTCACCTTCCTTTGATATGACAATGCTCATGAACATCTCCCTCCACAACCATAATGTCGGAGACTTGGTGTTCAACAACCAGAAAGTTGGGGCTTCGATTAGTATATATTATGGAAATTCGAGTACTTTGGTAGGTGACTCCAAGTTATTGGAGTTCAAGACAGACCATGTTGCATCGCTAAAGAAACAAGTTGTGGGTAGTTTGCAGATGAAGTTAAGTTCTGATAATCTTAAAAACGGAACAAAATCGAATGACCGTGAGAATCTAAAACATGACGTTGAAAAGGGTGTGTTGAAGTTAACGAGTTCTGCCACTTTGGAAGCGCAAGTTCATGTGTTGAAAAAGAGATTAAGGCATGTTGTGGCCAAGAAGAATTGCGCAATTGACATTGATTTGAAAACACGATCAGTCCAGAAATTGCAGTGTTGAATTCATTATTAAAACATAGTCGATTTTGCAAGGTCGTAATTTGAAGCTAGCAGGAAACTTTTCCCAATAGCTTTTGTAGGAAGAAACTTATTGGTGATATGCAAGTTCACGGAGAATGATTGTCAGCAGATTAGTGAAGTCCGTCAAGTTAATTTTCTTTTTTTCCTCTAGCAATAATTGCATGTCAAGCAGAATATGCTTTTTTGGGGTAAATTATATCCTACAGCCAGTACATATGTTATATAGTGTATCATGTATATGGTTATTTTTCTTTTGGACTGCTATGTTGCTATTGGGTCAAGCCCTATATATGATACATGGTGTACCATACTCATGGTACACCGGGTCTAGGATGTACAAATTCCTTTTTTGGCTTGTGAGTAAGAACTTAATTTTTTTGATTGCTAGCCGGTTACATACATCTGAATCCAACCCGGGTCGCACACTTGGATGTGGTGGGTGAGACTCTAATTAATCAAGGGCCTCTTCATACATTGAGGTTTGAATTTGGAGAACTCGTTTAAGCGGTATAGAACTGTGAGAAAGAACTAATTTAAAGTTATGCCACCGTTTTTGTTCTTCAATTTTCTTGTTTTTAAATTAATTCTAACTGAAAATTTTGTGTTAACTATAGGAGACTGGGTATTAATGCCTTGAAAAAAGGTTGATTAATTAATGACCTCCTTGGTGGTTATAAATCACCCATGACTAACAATTAATTTTTTTTATCTAATATATAAAATGGATTCACAATTTTTTTTTGAGTTATTTAAAGGAGCTTACAATTGGACTATATTTATAGTCAAATTGGGCTTAACGAGCGACTTGTTTGGATTGCATGAATCATCTTGTATAAATCAATAGAGGGTGAGAAGTTTCCCCTACTAAGGCCCAATCCAGTGCTTATTCCATTGAGTTTGAAAATTAACATTTTAAGCTTCCCCTACGAATGTGGAGTAAGGGAGTAAATGAACCGAATCGGCTCATAGAGCCCTCGTGTTTGACTAAGTTAAAGCTCCGCTTGAGCTGGTCACCCCAAGCCCGAGAAGTACTCAAGCCGACTCTTTGTCAAACGAGATGATCAGCTCGAGCCTAAATTAAAGGTTGTGCGATTCTACTCAACTCGTTTGACTCATCTTGTTATTTATATTATTTTGAGGAGTTTGTAAATATTTATATTTGATAAATTGAATACATGAGTCAAATTTGAGTCACAATATACAAGTATTAACAAATCCATTTTTAATAATATATTATCTAATACGGTTTATAGTTTATATTAAATTGTTAAAAAGAAAAGGTGAAATTGCCTGAATCCTTAATGCTCTACGAATTTCGAGCCGAGCCTCATGGTAGGTGATCCCGAGCTCGGCTAAGCTCGTTTACACCCCTAGCCTAGAGCATTGGAGCTAAATCTCCCACCAAGACGCTTACTAGGCAAGTCCTTAATTGTTTTTTTCTATCTGATGTTTGTTAAGTTGGGATGGGTAATAGAGAAAGCCCCATCCATTACCTCGTCGAGTACAAAGCTCACTCTTCCGTCCAAAAAAGAGATGTCGCCTTCATCTCGCTCAAACTAAAGCCTCAATCTCTTCGGCCTCGAGGCCCATGAATGAAATCAAGTTTCCCTATTACCAAGAATAAACTACAGGTAAGATATGCTTTTTTCATTTATTGTTGTCATAGTTTAATTTTTCTTAGTTTTCTATTTTGATTGTTATTTAAATTTATTTAATTATTTTTTTGAGTTTATACCATCTCTAATTATGATAGAATTGTTCACTCTCATCGCCCTAACCAAACTATGTAAATTGATTAATTATTAGTCAACCAAACTATGTAAATTGATTAATTATTAGTCAGGGAAAACTTTTAATGCACATTGTAAATTAAAGTTATTGTTACTCAAATCCTTAAGATTGAGTTTATTGCAAACTATGTTAGGTGAGTATCTCTGTTTTTTTGGGTATTTAGTAAGCATCTAAGTTCATGAGTTGAGCAACCTCTAGGTCTAGTTTATATAAGGTGTAACCTTACGGGTTTATGCATACGACAATTAGAAGACAAAACATGAATGAAAGTCTCGTGTGCGATATAGGAGTATTAGTCGTATAAAAATTCTTATTAGTCATATGATCGAGAATATACATAAGTCATATAAGAAAATTATCAGTCATTATTTATATATAAAAATGCATATTAATCACCCCGTGCCCATGTCATTTGCTTTTTTTAATGCTGACGAGACTCTCAATATAAAGTTACACACCACGTGAGCAGCTAGTTCGTCACTTATCCTTACCTTATTCATTATTGGTGCAACTCTTTTATTACTTTGTATGTTTGAGTTTCTAATTTTATACTTTTTATTTTACTATGTATTGGTGAAGGGAATTCTAGTCAATCACCAACTGGAATTATCTTTAATTTCAACTCATAATAGTCTTTTCTAAATCCATTCATATTCCCTTGCTCTTGTTTTCGTTCATTTTTGATATGAAATCGTTTTTGCTCCATTCCTATTCCTTTCTTTCAATTTCAAAACTGCTTCACGGATTTACAAAAGTCACAATGGTAACTAAACGCGCTAAATTTCACGAATTAGGACCTACATTAAGGGTGTGTTTTGGTCGGATAAAATGATATGAACTGAACTGAAAAAAACTTAAAAAAACTGAACTGAACTGAAAAAAACTGAAGATAGTTATAATTATAACTAAAAATTAACTGAACTGAACTGAAAAAAACTGAAAAATGTTGAACTGAACTGAAAAAAACTGAAAAATGCTGAACTGAACTGAAAAAACCCTGAACTGTAATACTACGGATGAGCAAAACACAGCCTAAGTTTAGTAACGTTCAACAAGAACCTGTTTGTCTTATCAATGTAAGCTCTTGTGGAGGCAGCATTAGCAACGTATAACATGATCATGTTGGCTTATCAATGTAAGCTCTTGTGGAGGTAACTTTTTCTACGTTCAGCTAGATCGTTTTACCTTATCATCGTAAGCTCTTGTACTTTCAAGGTTTTGTCACGACCGCACACAATAATAGCTTAATAAGTTACCATCGGAAAGAATACGTAGCTCTGTGAAATTGTAAGTAATCCTCTGGCATCTCCATCGACCGCATACTGTGGCCACTTTCAATCCAAATATTCCTCAATGAAAAGGGCGCTTGGTAGGGCACCGATCTGGGAAATTGGGACCTCGTGGTTATTGACAAATATCTCTCAAAATTATCAATTCTTATGATTAATGGATCACCAAATTCCATGAATCTCCAGATTGCACTCTGCATCACTTGATTCCAAGATTCCAGCAAAGCGGCGCCTCTCGTTTCTTATTTTCAATTTTCTTTACGATTAAGGGCTTTACTTTATCCTCTTAATAATATTGGAACAAATATACAAATAATTAAGAATAGATATTAGTGTCATAACTTCTTGCGATCTCAAAACAGAGTTAGGCTGTGTTTTGTTCGTCGGTAATATTACAGTTCAGTTTTTTCAGTTCAGTTCAGTTTTAGTTATAATTATAACTGTTTTCAGTTTTTTTCAGTTCAGCATCTTTCAGTTTTTTTCAATTCAGCATCTTTCAGTTTTTTTCATTTTTTTTCAATTCAATTCAGTTTTATTTTATATCATTTCAGCCGAGCAAAACACCCCCTTAGATAAAATCGGACTGAAAATATACCTTAGGATACATTATCAGTTGCTTAAGAGGTCTTGTAATCAATGTTTTAAAAGGTATCTCTTCTTCTTCACATTGAGAAACACCTGTCATACTAAGATAATGAAATTAGACTTTACAAGGTATCTCCTTTGGGATGTCCTGCTCTATAACCCGACTACCAGAGTCCTTAAAAGTTAAAACTTGTAATAACAAAGCTCATGCCAAGCCCTTGTAAATGGCTACATGCATGGATTTAAACTCAATAGCGAGGCCTTTTACAACAATTTCAATCCTCATTGTTAATGGCATATAGGAGTGTGAATTTCCCGTTGCAGAATGTATATTTAAAAAACACAAAATAATTCATACCCTCTTTATGAGAAGTTCAATTAGAGAAGATCCAAATCCGAATGCTTACATGTATACCTTTTTTGTTTATTTCTCTTATTTTAGGCCTAATACTTTATAAAAAATAACGGATCTAATCTTTTAATCATCTACATACAAAGGTGGGTGTACGGAGTAAGGTACACCGGATGTATGATATAATTTGCCTCCAAATCCCTTGTGTACGACGATAGAGAGGGTGAATAATAAAGAAGGAAAAAGAAGTGAAAAAAAACAAAGAAAAGAAAAGAAGAGACGCACAATCACCCAAGTGCGACGGCCGATGGGCAGCCCAAGCAGCAGTGGAATAGTCAAAGTTGAGGTAAATAAAGCTTTTTCTTTTTGGTAGGACCAAAAAAATTGCAACAAAGGAGACAAAGCGAGTCTCTCATGTTTGCAAAGTGAAATTATATTAGAGTATCAGACTATCAATCAATAAATTATTGAAAAGACATACTAATGCATTAGCTTATCCACTGATTCCATTATTATACGTACAAATAAGACGAAGTGACCATTGCAATGATCAAGGATAGAACATCTGTCTAGTTAATTGACTGCATGTAATGCATATTGGGAGTCACAAAGAAGCCATGAGAGGGAAACGGTTGGCACCTTGCAAACTATGCACAGTGGCGGACGTCAAGAGAAAAGATGTTTCATATGCCGTGACTATATTGACGAGTGCACATAAGCCAAGCTCTTGTACTAGGCTTCATGAGAAGTTAATTTTGGGTCCTCACTTGTCACTACTCAGTACTCGGCTATGCGCATTTTGCAGGGGTAGTGTTTATGCTCATACAACACGATGGGTCCTCACTCCTCAATAGTCACAAAGGGTAAGACGTGTTCGAGTGTTTGGCAATTGGCATCTATCACAAGTACATTGCCTAAAATGCATATGAAGTAATACTCCGTATTAATGATTTTAAAAGATGACAAAATCAGTTCCTAAAATTCTACAAATACCATAAAAACTCTTACTGAGGGCATCTTGATTAGAGCTAAACAAAAGAGAAGGGATTAAACGTAAGCTTTTGTTATCTGTTATGGTGTGTTTTGTTCGTCTGTCATAACCTGAAATAAAATTAAACTCAACTGAAAAAGCAAATTGTATCACTAAAGGCGCTACTCGTCAAAACTTCTATTGGATATTTGGATTCTACCAAATTACGAACGTAATCAAACCTTCTTTTTGATAATTTAAAGAACATACCAATGATCACATAGTCCTATTTCCCTTCTCTCTTTTTTTTTTTTTGTTGTTTCACTATTGAGAATCGTTACTCCTAGACCAAATGCAAACATTTTATTTCGAGGAATACTTTCATTCAATCAGGTACACTATTTTAACCACAAGAGACAGTACCAAAAGAGTACTCTATTGATAAAGCAAACATGAAGGCTAACATAGGCTAGTGGCTAGCTATTTACCATTCCCATGAACAAAGCTTGAAGGGGACATAACTATGACAAGTGAAACCGTACTGCTCATTTATAAGTTTAACTCATATTACATGCCAAAAGATACGGAGATCTTCTATCTTTTCTTCCCCAATTTCAAAGATACCATTCACTACCCTTTGTACGTACAATCCCCAACAGACAACTTTACTTTCCTGTCCTCTCATCTCCCCACCCGAATTT
The DNA here is from genome assembly GCA_900322385.1 of Pharnaceum exiguum. Lineage (NCBI taxonomy): Eukaryota > Viridiplantae > Streptophyta > Magnoliopsida > Caryophyllales > Molluginaceae > Pharnaceum > Pharnaceum exiguum. The sequence continues at coordinate 219,892 of ONZK01001701.1, read as the reverse complement.
ACAACTCTACCCCTACCCCTACCTACCTACCTACCTCGTTTATTAACCTACGCATCACCTCCGACGTCGTTTTGGCATCCTTCCTCCGTCACTTTCCCGTTTGTCGGGTCACTCGCTGATCTTGCTAACACCATTAACGGCGACGCCCCTTCTCCGTCTACACCCACATCAAAAATTACTGTCAGGCTAAAACATTTTAACAAAAACTTTGAAATGACAATAATAACAGTGGAGTAAAAAATAATTACCTGTGGAAGAGGAAGAAGAGGCAGTGGAATTATTAAAGGAGCGTTTACAATGCAAAATAGCACCTTGAATACCATCTTGCAACTGAATTAACGAATCATCTCTCCTTTTACTAACACCACTGTTATTATTATTACCATTACTATTATTCACTGTCACCGAATGCACCACAGCCGATTTACACTTTCCCAAATTTTTACCACCGTTGTTCTTCTTACTTGCCATCATTAACACTTTCAAACTTATCCCTCGCTGCATTCCACTCTCTCTCCTCTCCCCAACTCTCGCCACCTTTACGTACAACGGCTTGACCATCTTCAAATACTTCTGCCTCATCACTTCCTTCTTGGGTATGCTACCCTGATCACTCGTCGAGTTCTCTTTTGCGTTTTTCTCTTCCTTTACCTCGACATGGGTTGTTGGTTTAGCGTTTGAAGTAGACGATGCCGAAGACGAAGACGAAGAAGAAGCGCGAGTGAGGAGAGAGAATATCGGCCGCGCGTCGTCGACCACCTTAAACATCTTGTTTTTCTTCCCCTTTTCTTCCCTTTCACTAATATTACTATTATTAGTAGTAACAACATTCACTTTCTTTTCCTTTTCTTGTTGTTGTTGCGGCTGAGATGACTTGGAGCGTTTAAGCCCAAGCATTAACACTCTCAGCTTCGTAGCCGACTTTAAAAGTGAGCTGCTAGTACCATTCTTCCCTGACGTGGCAGCAGCTGCAACCACGGCTTGATCATCATCTATCTGTACCTCGTTGAATAATAACAAGTCATTGTCATTTTCGGAAGGTGGTGAGAGAACCAAGTTGGCGTCCTCCCTTACCACCACGACGTCGTTTTCGTTTTCGTCTTCGTCGTCGGTGGGGAGGGCGAACTCTAGGTCGAAGAAAGGACCCGAGTCTCCTTCGGTTTCGGGTTCGGGTTCTTCGTCGTCAGAGTCAGTGATGGCAGTGACTATGGTAGTGGATGATGGTGGTGGCCCACCAGGAGTGGTAGTAGCTGTGTTGTTGCCTTTCCAGTACTTGAGTAAGCTGAAGGCTTCCATGGTTGGGAGAGCCAGAATGAAGGGTGGATAATATATAATGAAGTGTGGGGTGTTTTGGGTTAAATGGGGGAAAGGGGAGTCATGTGAAGGAAGGAGGAGAGAGAGTGGAATGCAGAATGTAAATGTAGCAAGATGTCAGTGGGGGTAGTAATTGAGAATAGTAAAAGGGGTGTGGGTTTTTGTTTGGAGAGGGAGGGAGGGATATTGGAAAGAGTTGAGTTTGAGTGAGTGGTGAGAAAGACAAATGTAGGGTAGTGAAACTGTTGCTGGATTTTATTATGGGTCGTTTTATGAGGGACTATTGAAAGACTCGTGGGTGACTGGGTGGGGTGGGTAACTGAGTTTACTACTTTCATGGTTTTCTGAACCCACCAAACTATTTTACTGTATTATCATGGGGTTTTTATTGCCTTTTGTTTTGTTTTCTCATTTTTTGTTTTGAAATTGAATTTGAATGAATTTTACTATTTCACCCATGTAGCCTACTATAGCACTAGAAGTGACCAAGTAAAAGACTTGTTACATCCATGCATGGTGAGGCTATAGATTCGCAGCTACTTGTTTGTTTTGTTCGCTATGGTGTTATACTGTTATACTTAATACTTGGCCTGTCCTATTCTTTCAAAACTTCTAAAAAATATTAATATATCTTTAGTTTTATTCAGCTCGTTTGTTTTATCTAAAGAGGACAAGAGGTTGTGATACCGATATGTATTTGTAATTCTTTAATATCACTGAAAATGTTTAATTAAATAGTTTCATAATATACAAATAGTGATACCATTACTCCGTAATAAGTAATTGCGTGTAAAAAGAAGTAAGCAAAAAGTTCAGTTCAATTGTAAAGAACTTTCAGTTTAGTTTGATTTGTAATTTCAAAATTGATGTTTTGACATTTCAAGTAATTAAGTTACTACATCTTTGTTATAGTCAAACAGAACACAAGCCTAACTTTTGTCCTAGACTCCTAAAGTTGAATAATCCAAGCTCAAATTATACTTCACTGTAAGAAAGGAACCAAAATATCTTTTATTATGAAGAGGAACAAACAATATCTTGAATAAAGTATGAGTCATTCTAATTATGTGGTCTTAGTCATTGATTGTATCCTGAAGCTAAATGGAAATCTGATTGTTTAATTAAAGTGGTTTTCTGGCAATAGAATTAACAAGACCAAGCATTTTCAATGTACTGAGCACTGAGTAAGCAAGTGAGTAGACACTGAGGTTGATCCAGACTAGTCTCCTGAATTCTATTTATCATGAACCACTTCCGTGTTCGGATTTTCCAATGAAACTGGTCACACGTACGTTCACGCCAATACCCTCCAAGCTGTTATGGATGTGCTGACCTTATAGCCTGCATTGCCATATGAATACGTACTGGGTGATCAGTACTAGTCAGGAGTCGGGACTATAAATGAGCGTCAGGAAACAATAAATTGATAGCTTGTTCAGAATGAGTCCCGTGTGGATTGTGGACACTCTTTAAAAGTTCACTACTCTACTCTCATGCCGTGGATGTGAGGGAAGTAGGGAACAACTGAATCACATTATTATCTATCTTAATTAGCTCGCTCTAGTGATGTACAGAGTTCGAAACTTCAAGTACTCTACTCTACTCTCATGCCTCTTCTATTCAACTTATTTTCACTTAATCAAACTAAACCGAACTGAAAATTGTTAACTTACAGCTTTTGTATAATTACTTTGGCAATCATTTACTTATCAAGTCCCTTTCAATGCCAGACTCTTTAAAATCATATTGTGTGTTTTGGTCGGCTGTAAAGATTTGAACTGAAACTAAACTAAACAGAAGAAACTAAAAAAACTGAACCGAATTGGAAAAAACTGAAAGATACTGAATTTAACTGAAAAAAACTGAACTGAGCAAAACACAGCCTTAATCCCATATCCTTATTCAATTTCCGCTCTATCCTTTCTAGTTCCTTCATTGCCCAACTTATACTCTTTCGTGGCAAACTGATAGAAGGCTAAGTTATTGTTATACTTATACCTACCTCGAGTTTGTTCTCATCCTATATCTCCGTGCTATGTTGCACTCTTTGCTACAGTAGTTTGCTATCTAGGCGGTAATCACAAGTTCATAACTTTACCCCAGCAAATAGCCTAGCAGTAAGTCAGTAACCACTTTTTAGTTTTTACCCCCCTGTGAACTCCTTTGGAGATGGTGGACCATTCATTTATTTTTCATTTCAGGGATTCGTCGAAAATGTTGAGGACCGACCGTAAGAGGATGAGAATTCCAAATTGGTAAGACAAAAGAAAAGGTGAGCAAAGCCAATGAAAACCAAGGACATCTACAGTAAAAGGTCGAGCTAAAGGGAGACTAGGGGATGGACCTTTAGTAATAATGTAATTAGACCTAAGGTTACTTTGCTATGTGACTATTATGTCCACTGTTTTAGTACGTCCTTTCTTTTGCTTAATTTAGCCTTGCTAGAATGCTAGTTCGGTTTTTTTGGCTATCTAGTTCACTTTAGAACAGATATATACGGAGTAGTCGACAGTGGAAAGGACCTTCAGTACTTTGACAATTTGTTGATCGACTTTTCTGTTCCGCATTGGCCCTAATATCTCTGGGTAGGGTGCATCAAGTTGATTCACTTGTCTTACATGCAAGAACCTAGAAACCCAACAGATAATTGGATTTCCTCTTTAAAATGTGATAAATTGTTTACCCCTTCTTCTCATTAATGGCTTGATCTTCAATTCGGTCATGTAATCGAAATTCTTAAAGCAACTCACATTCAAATAACGTCTCATTTTCTGCAAGCTTCACTATTTGGAGCCATGATAGAAGAGCCTTGGCTCCTTGTAGAATCCTTTTTGTGAAGTGATCAGAGTCTAGAATCATAACAATAAGTGATTGACGTGAGTAAGGTCTTGGCTTTCTGTGAGTAAAACACAACTTCTTGTCCTTGTTGGCTTATTTGGTGCAAATAAGATTGATCCAACTCAAAGGAATTATCAGTTTCTAATAATTTAAAAATTATATTTGCACTTCTACACACAATATTATTACTTTTTACCAAATCAATGATTACTTGCATTACCACGAAACAGAACTACAATAAAGTCGATAACTGAGCGACATGGGGTAAGATTTGGCCTAACGGCCCTAGCACAGTAACATCCCTTCTTTATTTTTGACAACCAGTATCTAGACAGGGAAGTTTTACCAAAAAAAACTCACCGAGACATTAGAAAAATTTTGAACCTGCTTCCGCTTAATATCTGAGAGCAGACCCATCAAGCGGGCGAAAAAAATATGGTCTAGAAGACCATCTAAAGATATCACAGTAATCCATTACAAAGCCCAGCATCTAAAAAGATCAACATATTTTTGGCCCGATATGAACTGCTGTAGTTGAAACGCAGTACCAGGTGAAAGCCAGAAAGAAAGAAAGAAGAGAAGCTAACAATAACATAGTAAACTGGAATGAAGTATGATCACATGGAGGATTACAAACACCATGCATACTGCATACATGTTTCTCTAGGCAAAGAAGCTGGTACACTACAATTTACCCCTTCTTCAAGCAGAATTCAAGACAACCAAAATCTCAGCTATAACTGACAGCCTAAACTAATGGGCCCATTACAAGCCAAGATCCATCTACCCTCCAATGTGCCCCATAAGAGCACAGATACACCAAATCCCATTTACCAGAGATAATTCGTGCATTACCGGGACAACAAAAAAAAATATCACATCCACCAACACAAGTGAGGCTTCTGCCCTCTCAAATGCATGCTATTTTGGGAGTATTCTCGTCGAGCTTAATTGTGCAAGTAACGAAGTTCACAACTCTAGCACCTATTTAGCTTTCTTTTGTTCTGAAACCCTTGCGCCTGTAATCTTAAGAACTGGCTCATCTTTCGATTGAAGCAATTTCAGAGCAGGATGGACCTTGAGATCCCCCATTACCAGTTTTTCGCCAACATCCAGCTCACTCAAATCCACGTCAATATATGGAGGAATTACATCAGCAGGGCAAAGGTATCTTACAGTCCTGTTGATTATATTCAGATATGAACCTGTATAGTTGGTAAAGTTTGTAAGGGCAGGATGATATGAACAATAACAAAACAGCAGTCTAAGCAAAATGGATTCCCAAAGTTCGGTTGAGTAAGTGCCCAAAATCCTCAGACTAGATTAAATCAGTAGCTCCAAGGAAGGTTCTTAAAGCTAAGGCCCAGCTACTATTAACAGATATCCTCAAGATGTGATAACGAGGCTCACAGTCACAGGGCCATTGTGTAATTTGTAATGCCAACACAATCTAAGTCATCAAACAACCTCTTTTTCGGACTAGGGCGAGCAGGTTCAGAAGGAAAAAAAAATAAACACAAAGAGTAGGTGTCATGAAAACAGCCTCCCAAAATTCAACGAAAGCAGTGATTTGAAAGCAAAATTTCAAAACAAGGTCCTCACTAATATTATTTTAAAAGAAGGCCTAAGAGGACCTGTCCTAAAGAGGCTCATATAGGCAAGAGCACACCAGGAAAGCAATCAAATTAAGAGATTAAATACAGAAAAAACTTCAAAAAATAAATAAATATTTAACACCGATGCCAATATATCATAGTTACCTTTTCTCAGTCCAGGCGACACATCTTCTCCTCTAAATACCAGGGGGACGTCAATCTTCAGCAAGGCATCAGATGGCGCTCTTATGAAAGTGACATTGAGTATAGCATCAGTCCCAGAATTTATATGGAGCTGTTCTCAAAGAAGAATACATTTCAGAAACATCAATTCAATGCAATTTACCAGAATACCTAACCACAATCCAGATAACAAACATTTCTCAATTGCTAAGCTGGAGAACAGACAATTCTATAAAACGTCACACTACCTTTACAACTTGCTGCAACAAAAACCGGAAATGGGGAGAGGGAGGGATCATTCAAAGTGCCTATATGCAAGAAAGCAACCCACTATTATAATTGAGGTGGGCAGCTGATTAGGTATTATGGTTACTATTTTTGTAATACACTCACTCTCGAAAATTTTGAGTGCCATAGACTTCTTTTTACGGAATTCAATGCCAGGCTTGAGACTGATATAGTAGGATAGGTGCGGGGTAGTCTAGTGACAAGAAGGGCATCAACCCTAGGGCCTGTACTGAAATGGGATGGGTGTGTGTATGTGTGAGGGTTGGACAGGATCGCGCATGTGTAGACCCCAATAGTTCCTTGCTAGACAACCCCAAGTGGATAGGGGCGTAAGCCGTAAGGCTATGGCAAAGGAGAAGAAGACACTCACTCTACGAACACATCACTAAAAAAAAACGTAAACAAGTTAAAGTATATGTATTTGATATCAAGTTTGAGTAGGTGAACAGAACAGAGTTGCACCCTACAAAAACTTAGAAAATATTTCCCTTCTCTAGCAAACCAGCACTAATTGTACACTTATACACTCTTGAAACTATACTGCACAGATAAAATCTGACACATCCCCTCCTGCCAATAACCTTAACACTTGAAGGTAAATGAATATTATGAACTCAGAAATGAACTCCCTCAAATTTCAAACCGCCCACCAGCTTAGACAGCCCCTAAAATGTCACATGTAAATACACATTGAAAAGTGATATCCTCAAATTTCAGGCAATCAATCATCTCCTATAATCCGAAACTTTGCATACCAAAGAGCCTCAAAAGCTAAAACTACCAACCAACCGGCTTGGAAACTTGTATCGGTCTCGCTAGACCCATGTTACATTTCACTATTCCAACCATCAAAAAAATGGGTGCAGGAAATTAAACCCTTGTTATGTATCTCTGAAACCCATCTTAAACTGTGCAACAAAAAAAAGAAGAAAAATAGTCTATTCTTCCATCATCTCCAAACGTAACGAAAGACCAACATGCCCGAAACTCTCTCAGAAAAACTCTCCCTTGTTCGACCGATAAAACACACATCTCAATTATCAATCTCCTTCTATTTCCATTCTTTTTTTCTTATGTTACACTACCTTTCATTCAATTAAACAAGTATACAACACATTCTTCCTAAATCGAGTATAGCCTTTTTCTTTAGAGCAACATTATTGATCATACTTCATGTGGCACATGTTTGAGACTCACTCGAGACTTTGTCTGGTATATCCAATAATGATGCCCTTAGTCCTTAGGAACGGTGCCAAAATTTCCAGTTCACCTCACTAGTTTCCTCCACTTTTTAATAACTCGACTTAAAATCAGTTCAGTTCATTTCCGTTCCGTTCACTTCAATTAAATCAGTCCGAAAAACATCCCCTAATCAACCTAATAATATCATTTCCATTAACAAAATAAAAGCACTAATCAAAACACGAAAATGGGTAACCAAAAGAGAAAGTAATTACCTTCCGTGGGAGGACGCGTGCCCTCTCAAGAACCTCACCATTCCCAAACTCATCCTTAACCTCAAGATCAAACAATCGAGACAAAAAAAACGGAGACCCAAAATGATTAACAAGCTTCTTGATCTGATTCCCATTCACAGAAATCAATCTTTTATTCCCACCATGCTGCCCGTCTTTCTGTTCAAACAAAATGCTCGGCACCCTGCCCGACCTTCGTTCCCTGACCGATATTTTACTCCCTGACTCGGACCGTGGAACCGCGGCTATTGTCTCGGCCGGGGACGGTTTTGGGTACCCGGGGAGGTAGGAAAGAGGGGTTTCTGGGTCGATGGGGAGGATGAGGGCTGCTGCTGCGGATGTTGAGAAGTGGCGGCGGAGGAGGTGGTGGGTCCGGGAGAGGAGCATTTTGGAAGAGAGAGAGTGGAGTGGAGGATGGGAAGGAAGGGGGTTAAGTGAGGGTTTGGGAAATGGGAAATGAGTTTGGGGGTTTTGGGTACTCTCAGTTTGAGTTGTTTTTGGTTACTTTTACTCTTTGTGTGAATGATGATTTTGGGCTTTTGGGGGTTGTTGTGTACTGTGACAGTGTGAGTGTGTTGCTTGTTGTGGATTGGCCCAAATGGAAATGGATTTTTTGTTTGTGATTTTGGGGCCTTTGTTGGATATTGTGGCCCTTATTGCCATTGCCATATGGCTAGCTTCTGCATTTCTTTGGTTGGTTCTTCTTTTTTAAGCTCTTTGGTTAGAAACTGTTCCCTCAGTACTCTATCTGAGATGAGATTAGACTGAGTTGTTATTGTTGCTGTTGTTTAAAATCTTTTTTTTTTTGTAATCAAAGCTCTTTGGTTATACTAGAGATCTTTAAATATGAAATGGGTCATTAATGACTAACAAGAGTCATTGATGACATTTGAGGGATTATTTATCAATCCTATTTTTTGTAATAAATGACCCCATCTTATATTTAAAACGGTTTACATAAGTTTTAGGTCATGTTCATTTCGCAGTTTATTGGTAACTTATTCAATAATTTTAATCTCGATAAGCTTAACTTTTGTAAATAAGGTTTGTTCGATTTTTTGCTTATGCAGACATATATTATCAAAAAAACTAGCTATTTGAGCCAGCTTATCAAACAATCTCCTATCAATAATCTTTCTATATTCCAATATTTCCCCTACTAAGAATATTATCCCTTATAATTGACAATTACAATTGTCTTTTTATGTCATTTTTACACTCATGAGTTTCAGCTTCGGCTTCATTTAGATTTATGTTTCTTGGCATATTCATATATTTGGATAGAAGTCTTTGGTGTGATATTTTGGTACAAAAAATTAATTGAGCAATTATATAATCCAATACGCATTTCATGATATTTAAGCGTATTTCATACTACGTGCATCGCACTCTAATTATACATTATACAACTTAATAAAAGCTTCAATTGGTGTCGCTTTTAAAAAACAATAATGAGACCTTTGTTTTTTCTTTGTTTACTATGGACCTGGGGATGATCATCGGGCTTGAAGCAAAGTAAATAAGGAGTACAATTTATCTGGAGTGCTGGATGCATGTTGCAAATTAAATTTCAATAGGTTCCAATTTGAACTTGGCCATTCTTCTGCACAAATCATTTTTATTTTACTATTTTTGGTTTAAATAAAATAAATTACACTACCTAAAAATTGAAAAGCTACCGTGCCTTATATAATCATCCCACTTCGTTATTTTGGTTTCTAATCGCATACATTTCAACTCAATGGTAGCTGACCTACTTCCCTACTTCCATGTAGCTAATACTCTAATCTGATTGTCCATGTACGTACTTACAAAGTTACAAATGGCCTTCTTGTGGAGAAAATGTGAGTTCTAGTCCGAAATCCGAATGATCATAAACCTTATCATGTCCGTGAAAGATGACTCATAAACTTATTGCCTATAAATAACTTAACGAGGAAGGGAAACTTTATTTTTTATTTTTTGGTACTTAACGAGGAAGTTATTGTACTGCGTACTTACCTAGCAACTTCAATCCTGAATTCTGTATTTCTGTTAACTGTGTTAAGTAACAAGGGCCCTCCATGAAATGGTGCCATATTGAATTGTTGATCAAGAAAATAGACATCCATGACCAAAATGACTCCACATGTCAGACGTCCAGTGGGATGGGGAGATACCTTAACGAAAAACGAATCACAATTGTGAGAAGTGTGGTTCAACCGTTTCTAGGATCACTGAGATTCAGCCGTTTGTATGACAGTACGAATTAATTAAGCTGGACGATATATTGTATACGAGTACGTTTGTCCCACCAAGCTTTTTGAATGGGACTATTTTTCTTGATAATCAATTTGTTGAATGAGACTTGTCCTCACGTCCTTGAGAGTTTGCTATTGCTACTAACTATTTTAACGTATGTTGACGGTGTCTATAGCTTTTGAAGTCCAGCTCCTTGACGTCGTGATGTTGACTTCATTCATGGTTTGCAATACTTTGCCGAACCAAATGAATACTCCCTATGTAGCCAAGTCTCATGATTCTCATTCCTTCGTTCTAGAGACAGCAATTAGTACGCACTTCTGATTTGTTTACATGCATCATAATCGCCGACGTCGTCGATCGTATATTTGTAGAGCGTTCATATCATTTCCACTTGACCAAGGAAAAGGGGATTTATGTTCATTTTTCATGTTGAAATTTTGAGGAAAAATAAAGGTTTTTAAGTATAGTTTATACATAAGGTGTAAACTTTTATAAAGTACATTGGTAATTAGAAGTTAAAAAAAATGATTATAAGAGCCACACGGTGGTAACAATTTCATATCATAATTGTTATTAATCAAATAGTATTCTTATTAATCAATATTCATATAATTATGCTCTTTAGTCAGTACACTATTTTTTTTTTCAAAAGAAAAATGACTGTGACACTGGGTGCGCCACCTGTACACTGGGTGCACCATAGAAGCGATGTAGATGCGGGTTTTGGAAGTGAAAAAGAAAACCTCAAGTTTTAATCTTAGTCCTTAAAATATAAATTGAAGATACTTCAATTATTGAAGAGGACCTAAATTCATTTGTAGATTTCTCGTTGAGTGAATCACGTCATACTTTCAAAGTACTTAAATTTTATCACATGCTAAAAAAATAATTTTATAATCACAAAATAAATACGTAAATGAGTCAATCCTACCTAAAAACTTTAATTAGATTACCATTAATGTTCATTTGACTAATTTATTACACTTGTCCAAAAATACCCAATAATTAATTGTTTGATAAATAATTTCTTAAATAATTAAAAGGACATAGGGAAGAAAATCAAAATTTATTGTTGGCATTTAATGTTAACATAAAACCCAACCAAACACCCTTTTTACAAAAATATCATCACCTTAATAATTGAAATTGTACTTCTATTACTACAAAATTTTCTTCTAATTAAATAACCAGATTACAAATGGATATTAGTCTTTTACCAAACTTATCAATATTGACTTTTATGAAACTACTTATCGATATCAATCTAATCTAATTATCTTAAAAGAATTATAAATAAATATTACGTCATAATTTCTTAGAACGAAAGAAATGAGGTGAAATGAAATGACCTTAACTTAAATTTTTAAGAAATTTAAGAGAGCATACCCAATGTCCAATGATGTACTCCAGTTGTTCTCCTGTGCTAATATTTTTTTCTTCTTAAAATACCCTTAGGTCTAAAGAAGAGAGAGTTGCTCAAGTGGTAGAGAACACACCTTCAACCCTTAAGGTTGGGGGTTCGATTCTTACCAACCTCAGTGGCCCCTTTACACCAAAAAAAATACGCTTAGATCTTGAGGGCAAAAGTAACATTTTCCATTTGCATTAATTTTTTTATTTGATCTTTTAACGGAGTGGAAGTTACTAGAATCCTAGAAAGGAAACACCCCCTAGTCCCTACTCCCTACCCTTATTAGCTCGGGTTAAAAATCCCAAACCAAAACCATCACAATCCAACGGCTGAGATCCCTCCAAACCTCACAGCTTCGGCCACTATAAAAACCACACCCCACACTCTTTTCATTTTCATTTCATTTCATTTCCTCCCATCTCATTTCCTGAGAAGAGAGAGAAAGTAATACACACAAATCTCACAGAGAGATAAAAACAAGTGAGCTAGGGTTTAAGCCATGACGGAGCACGACGAGGTCATTAACACGACGGCGAAATCAGTCGACGGTGGTGGAGAGTCACTACTGGACAAGATCTCCGGCAAAATCCATAACCATGACTCATCCTCATCGTCATCTGACTCTGATGATGATAACAAGCACTCTTCTTCGTCTTCTTCTTCTTTCAAGTCTAAGATTAATCGCCTCTTTGGCCGTGAGAAGCCTGTTCATAAGGTCCTCGGTGGTGGTAAACGTATATTCTCTACTCCTTTCTCTCTCTCCTCACGTTTTTTCCTTTTGTTTTTTTTATTGTTTGAGTTGAATTTTGGTATTTATGTTATGATCGGTGATGTTTGGCTTTATATTTACGTTAGATCAACGTTGGTAATATCAAATCACTGAGATTTGTTTCTTTTTTGTTTTTTTATCATCTTTTTTTTTGTGATGTTGTTAATTAATTAGATCTGATTATTTTATTTAAGTTATATGATTTGTTATTATTGAAAATTGTGAGAATTTTGCGTAAATTGCTCTGGTTGTTTTGTTTTATTTTAATAAATGATGAATAAAGAAATAAAGGAAAATGAAAAGGATTTAATAAAAGGTAGGGAAAAGAATGTTTGGAATCTGCCTGGTGCCTGGCTTGTAGGGGAAGCTTCTAGATGTAGATGTGAAGGTTGATGCCTTTTGTGTTGGCTAAGGGTGTATGGTTTTAGATTAGATGTATTGAAAAAAGTGATGGGTATTTATATGATGGTTGGAAAAAGTGTGTCTTTATTGTTTTAGGTGGATTGATTGTAAAGTTAATGGAGATTCTAAAGGAGACTTTGATCAACAATTATGGATCTTAGTAGGTGGTAGCTTTTGTAGTTGTATCTACTTCGACGTTAATCCATAGTTATTGTAGGAAAGTCGATTCTGCTTGTGATTGTTAGCATGTTTGACTTATGAACTTACCCCATCATGGTAGTCTTTTGCGTAGACATATGTGAATCCTTGCTGTTGAAGATACATGTGAATTGATGAAGTATTGTGGTTTTGTCAAGGGATTGATAGCGGGGTCAAATGATGGATTGGAAAAGAGAAATGATTGGTAAATGGTTGTTGGGTTTAAGAGTTTAGAGTAACTTTTGAGCTGGTTATTGCTGTTTATCAGATGGTAGTAAAAGTTGTTTGATAATAAGGAGATTCAAAAGAAATTGTATAATTGGAATGGGGAAATGATTTTATCATGATGAACTTAAGCTATTGTAGTTGTATCTGCTTAAAGTAGATGTAGATTAGTTATCTGATCATGTTGTAGATTCATTGTTGTAATATTGTATCATGTATAGGAGCTCAATTGATCAGTTTGATGGTTCATGTTTTGATATTGGTTGTGATCATGTCATATATTCGTCATCGGACTATTGTATCTAGTATAGGAGCACAATTGATTAGTTTGATGGTTCATGTTTTGAGATTGGTTGTGCTCCAGAATTTTCTGTTTTCACTGGTTATGTGCTAATCTTGGTTAATACTGGTGCAGCTGCTGATATCTTTCTGTGGAGGGACAAGAAAGTTTCAGGCATCATTCTCGGATCTGTCACAGCTGTCTGGCTTCTGTTTGAAGTGTTTGAGTACCACCTGCTCACTTTGATTTGCCACCTCCTGATCCTGACTCTCGCTGTGCTGTTCTTGTGGTCTAATGCGTCAACCCTCATCAACAAGTAAGTTGTGCTCGCCATTCTGTTATTGTGTTGTAGGTAATATAATGGTTGGTGTGATATTGGATTAACTTAGAACTAACTTTTTTTTTAATTTCTTTCAGGGCACCACCAAAGATCCCTGAAGTTCGCATTCCCGAAGGCCCTGTTCTTGAAGTTGCATCTGCTTTGAGGTATGAGATCAACAGAGGTCTTGCTTCACTTCGCCAGATTGCATCAGGCAGAGATCTGAAGAAGTTTCTTGCTGTATGTTATCCTCTAGAACTGCCTGAATCCTGATATTACTTCCTTATTCCCATTTAATGCTCCATTAGTCTTCAAGTCTCACAATCAAATCTTGTTTACTGTTGTCAGGTGGTTGCTGGTCTGTGGTTTTTCTCGATCTTGGGCAGTTGCTTCAACTTCTTGACCTTGTTCTACATAAGTAATGTCCATTTCCATTCAATTTGAAGTCACATATAGAATGTTTATTCCCCAGAGCAGTAACTGATGGGCGTTTTATTTCGATATGAACAGGTTTTGTGATGCTTCACACCTTGCCTGTGCTGTACGAGAAGTACGAGGACCAAGTTGATGCATTTGGTGAGAAGGCCCTGATTGAGCTTAAGAAGCAGTACATTGTCCTCGACGAGAAGGTGTTGAGCAAAATCCCAAGGGGTCCATTGAAAGGGAAGAAGTTGGCTTGATGTAGTAGCTCTGGTGTTGGGGGTGCTAAAATGAGCAATATGGTAGGTGTGATGGTCTAGTAAATTTTGTTAAATCATGGGTAGAATGAATCTGTTTGTGTTGGGTTTGTCAGCTCTTTAAGTTCACAGTGAAAACCGATGTTGATATTTCCATACTACACATTGGACGGCAGAAGTTTTTATCAGTCTTTGTACTGTGAATTACCTTTGACGATGATATGATGCTATATTTCTAAAATGCTAGTTTGTTTGTTTAGTGTAGTCTCATTTGTGTGTTCTTTTGCACACTTGGATTAAAGTATGTTCATAGCATCTTGATCAGATTCTGCATATGCGTCTTGGAATTATTGTTGCTTTTGTGAGATTCTTAGTAGTCTTGACTTTTTAGTGTCATCATAATGATTGTATGCGCTTGCAAGATCTGGATCTCTTTTTGTTATTTTAAATCCTTTTTAGCTTAGAATGGGTTGGTAAGGTATTACTCCGTACTATTATGGAGTATAATTCTCTGTATGACCGTGACTTGAACTCTGAACTGAACATCAGCAGCGGCGATGACGCCTTGAATGTGAGATGGAAATCTGCTTTGTATCTCGTGATGTTTTGTTGTCCATCCATGTGCCGCTGTGGTTACTTTAATCATGTACCCCAGTTCTAGGTTGCGCATTTACAGAGACCTCACATGCTGGTGACTGACTGTGACTACTGCATACTGATGAGTTCAAGTACTGGCCTTTTATGGACTAATAAAAATCGATTAAAGTAAATTTGCCCTAAACACCATTAGGGGTGTACTAATAGTGACGATTAGTATCAACTGTTCGAGAATTGTGCTAGTGTGTCACAGCGATCAAATGCTGTAGTTGCGTAATGCGAATGTTGTATAGTTTCATACTATTTGTCTGTTGATAATCGTTACCCTATTTGAGCCATATATCGAAGCTGAAAGAGTTTCTCTTGGTTGTCCCTTGTTTATAGGCAACAATGCCGTAAGCCCGTGAAATTGAGACGGCTTCCAACCTTGCATTTAGAAAAGAAAATCTTTTACCCCTTTTTTTTCCTTTTTTTTTTGAAAAATATAAGTAAAACACCTTCCTGCTTACCAAGAAGAAAGAAAAATAAGGAGCACTAGAGAGGAGAGAAATCATAGTTCATTGTTTATACGTGGATCCATTCATTAATCTTTTTTCTAGTTTCAGCCTTCAGGTGAAGTAAAGATTACTGAACAGACGAGCCATTTTTTGGGCATGTACAATGTTTGTGTTTGGTCAAGAAAATAGTTTTATAGATGACCTGGGAATCTGACAGAAGGGAAAACATCACAGTAAACCACACTCATACTAGGAGCTCATACAGTGTCCACGACTCCTGACTACTGTCAATGCACGGTCATCTACTCATCTGAAGACAGATACATTATTACTTTACAACAGATTCTGATGCAAATATGATGTACTAATGAGTAATGACTACAGTCCTCTCAAGTTTGCGCTCATTCTCTAGCGACATCACAACTGTAAATTGAAAATCATCGGTCACCTCTCTATTATACAATCTCTCCACCATTGGATACGGGTTCACTGCATCAGCTTGCGCGAGAATGTTTGATGATTTGAGTTGCTAGGCTTCAGGCAAGTGCGAATGCGAGCAAGCCACAACAGATATCAATCCCTCATGGTGATCTATAGGAAGTACGTGAGCTGCTCTTTTTTCCTTGAGCCCCCTTCTCCATACAGATCATTCCACTGCTTCAGCTCATTCATAATTTGCCCTTCAGAAGCAAAGCTAGCAGCAACCTGCGAGATATCCATGAATTAAAAAACAATACCATATGAAGGAGCTAATTTCTTTTC
>ONZK01001701.1:180183-195586 GCA_900322385.1 Pharnaceum exiguum | reverse complement strand
TATGCTTATAATTGTACTGACAAATTAAAGAATTCGTTAGTACAAAAGTAGTAAACCTTTAACACGAGAGTAGTATTGCTTTGTACTGACACTTATACACATATGTAAGTACGGAAAGTTTAAACTTCATCATCGCCGTCAGAACTACAAACAGTTGGTACGAAAACGTAGTTTTGTTGTAACAATTTGACGGACCTCATCTACGATGGAAGTGATAGATATTGTTCGTACTAATGTTAACTTTAGTAAGTACAAATGTTGGTAAAAAATTCAAACTGTTCGGTAAACTGGGCCAAACACGCCCTTGCAAAAAATTAAAAAAAATAAAAATTAACGTAAATTTTTTTTTTCGATTTTTTATTTCTGCCCAAAAGAAAAGATAAAAGGTTAAAAAAAATATTAAGTGAATCAACCGCCCTCCTTAAACCTAGGACTAAATCTATGGTTCACAATTGTCCTTGTCTAATCCTTATGGTCCTATGTTTTTTTAGATCAGGATAGGATATTCACCCATGTTAAAAAGGAGTAGTTTTGGCCAATATAAGTAAGCGATCAAACTGCTTGTTGAACCAATTTGACTCATAAAACATGCTAATATCTAGTATTTGTTAGATAGTAGATATAAAGATTAGATTTTCCAAAGTGTGCGATCAAATAGCGTTATCTAATAGTAGATTAACTAATGAGACTTTTATCCAAGAGTTTGTTCAAATTAAATCTACCATCAAATAAAGTAATTGTTCTTTTTCGCTATCTTCATATCATTTTATGTAATTTTACAGACTTCACTTACTATTATCTGCTAATTTACCAAAAAAATTATAAAACCGCTACTTGTAATGTGCTAATTAATACAATCCGCTAACTGCTATCTGTTTTTGTTATCTATTATCCAATTCTTCTATCTAGCATATATAAATGTCTAAAAACAAACAATTATATCAATGAATAAAAGTTTCTTTAAAGGAATGCTACAAGCACGCACGTTGATCGTAGGACAAAAAATTTCTCTATATTGTCTATTATAATTAATATCCATTCATTAGCCACTACTCCATAACCAACTCTAGGTTATTGTTCTCCCTGTTTGTCCTCTTCCCATAGGCCATGAGCCCATGATGCAATCCTCTTAACGCAAAACCAGGGATTGTGCGTCGGTGCGAACAATTTCAAATTCGGGGAACAAATACAATAACGCCAATAGTACTCTAAATACAAGACAAAATGATTCATATAGGGCTTGTAGTTGTAGGGTTGGGTTAGCCAACACGGTACAAATATTCTGTAACCTATCATTCCTTTAATGTTCCATGGGAGGAGCTTTTGCTGTATTTGTTTCGGCAGTTGGATTGATTGAGGTGAGAATTGAATTTAGATTGGGGTATGTTATGAATATGCATAGTACTATAGTAGTATAGTACATAGACAATGACAATACATATCAACAAGTACTGATTTCTTGTCCTATATTGCACGTGAACCTCAACAGAGCAAGTTACTAATTGATCAGTGCATAAAGGCTGCGCATTTTCTTTATTTTCCCCTCAATAGTTCGGTGGGACGTGAAGTAGGAGGTCCCAAGTCCATATGCAAGAGGAAATAGTTTGGTGAAAGGCGTGGGATTAACTATCTTCAACTAATTGCCTTGCCCCATTAGAAATATACTCCTCTGTTCTCAAAAAAAAAGAAATATACTCATCTACATACCAAGCGGTCCAAGCATAGCTTGGTTTAGTCGGATTTGAACTCGCCTGTTATGCCTCCATTCTACTCTCCTATTGCTCATCTTAGGTTGGCTTTTCATCGAGTTTACATAAGAATTGGAAATGGGAGCGAGAAGGTTTGAATCAAAAACCTATTGTAATTGAGTTTGTATACATTTAATATTAGGTATTACTGTACTAGGCTCCTTTCTCTTCAATTGACTTAACTGAATCGATTTCTCTTATTAATTGTGGTTTTCAAAAGAATGCTCAAGGTTCATAATTACAAGTTGTAAAAGAAACTCCTAATCCAATCTAACTATATCCCATTTAACTAATCTAAAATTGAGGTAAAACAATGTTGAAGAATGAGACCTTACATAATATAGTACTAGACCGGAAGAAGAGAGTGTTACTCAAATGGTAGAGAGCACACCTTCAACCTAAGGTTGTGGGCTCGATTCTTACCGACCTCAATGCCTCCCTTTACACCAAAAAAAATATAGTGCTAGACCGAGTCTGGGAAAGGAATACACGTACCATAAGTCCCATAGTATTATTGTGTTATCAATAGTGGTCGCCAGTGATAAGATGTATATAAACTACTGTAGTAGTGGCATTTAAAAAGTGACTAATACTTTATGTTGTAATGTTTATAAAAAATATTCGGTATAAAATTATATTGACTGTACCTAAAAATTAGTGCTAGACTGATAGCCTCATGGGTAAGATGATTAATATTCGGTACAAAGGAGTTACACCGACGCCACGAAGGGGTACTAAATTGACAACAAATAAAAAGATAATAAGACAAATTGTTTTCTAGCGCAAATTGTTTCATCAAGTCAGGATGGCCGAGTGGTCTAAGGCGCCAGACTCAAGTTCTGGTCCTCTAACGAGGGCGTGGGTTCAAATCCCACTTCTGACATTATATCTCCTTTTTGTCTTTCGTATTTTCCACTGACGTGTCTTTTCTTTTGTAAGGGTTCATGTTTTGCCTAAGTTATACCTATACGTATACAAATTTCTTCAGTTGAGTAGGAGGGAGAATAAGGAGTTTTGTTTGTATGTTGCCCATTTTCCCTTGATTATGCGTGCATGTATGTGTATTGGAGATATCTAATTTTCTGGTTTTCGAGGAAGTGCCATCAGGCTAAAATGTCATATAAGAGTGAATAAGTGATTACACTATTGTTTGCTCATTAATATATGCCACATTTTCTCCAATTTAGGAGTATGAGCTCAGCCATGAAAGCGTCTTGTAAAACGATAGTCAGATGTTAGTGGTAAACTAGTACTAGTACGCACTAACCAGCCTTACAAATTTTGATTAATACGTCAGAAAGGTTACATTTTTTGTCCGACCAGTACATTATTGTCCTATGGTAATGATACAGTATAAATCCAAGTACACGATGGCACATGATCTGGAATGTCGGAAACTATCTTCATTGATCGATCAATTGTGTAGTTCACCAATCTATAGTACAGGGGAGCTAAATATAACTTCTACATTGTGTACTGACAAGCAGGCATATCTAGCAACTTAAGGCAAACCATTATATGCTACAATTGAAACAGCTGCCAATGAATTGTTCTATAATTGAGGTCAATAAGGAAAGGCATTACTTCATCAAATCTAAAAATACAAATGCATTCCAGAGACTGTGCAACAACATAGAGGGTACAAGGTTCCTCGACCGTGCGAAGAGCACCCCCATAACGACCCCCAGAAGAATAAGTGGAAGCATCCTCTGTACATTGAAATGTGCTAGAGCGAAGACGATTGAGCTGACCAGTATAGAGCACCATACAGGCATGTATTTTGTCAAGGAGGGAAGAAGGAAACCTCGGAAAACTATCTCCTCCCATATGGGAGCACAGACAGAAACAACAATGACATACAATCCCATTGCTACAGGATCCCGAGCTAAGATAGATTGCTCAACACTTGAAAGAGTGACAGGTGTTGAAGGTAAAAGAGGTAACAGGTCAAGATTAAATTGAGAAAGACGGTTGACCAAGGGAAACATGAGGCATCCAAGGGCAACATCAAGATGCCAATTTCCCTTGAGGCTGAATTTAAACCATCCAGGCGGCAAAGGCCGAAACCGGGATAGACAGCGATGAAGGATCGCAATTCCTGCTAAACCCTCTATAATGTCGGTCAACAGGCTGTATAGGGCTTGCCCTCTGTACGTCAAGGAATCCTTACTGAAGCCAACCACGTGTACAGCAAATGGCATCATCCACGAACCCACAAACCAAAATGAAGCAACCCATAGTAGCATAACCTGTTTTTAGAAAAGGATCTGTAAGAGATCATAGATTATTTAGTCGATCAAATACAAGCAACAGATAGGGAGGAAGGCCTTATCAATGTGGAGCATAAAAAAAAATCAGGTTTGCACCAATTCGACATAAACTTTTAAATGCACCTGTGCGCATATAAAAGAAGCAGCAAGTACGGATACATATGTATTGATTGAAAGTGAGCATGACATGTTCAGCTTCCATATGAAAACAACATGACAAAATGAGGAACAAAACTCACTTGCAGTATGGTCTCTCCTGTCCACGGAACAGTCCATCGATCCCCAAGTGCCTTAAAAACTGCACCAACAGCCTGAAGCGCATTCCAGTAATTAATACATGCTCATAGTTTGTCTCAACTATACTCAGAGATATGACACCAACAACAACCAAGCCTTAGGTTGGTGTCAATTAACAAGAGACAATCATGGGACTGGTCAAACAAGTTAAGTATCTACCATACAAGCATAAAACGAATACAGAAAGCTAATTATAAAACAAAATTCGAAGGGAAAAGGAAAGGTGATAGGCCAGAATAAACAAAAAAGGATACTGACGATAGAATAAGACAACATCATCTAAACCCTGTTGCTTTAACCAAAACTATACCCTCATCAAGCTCAATCAACCAATGCCCTTCAACACCCTTGTCCATTTCTTTAACCTCCTTCTGCCCTCTGACAATCACACGTTCTCTCCACCCCCAAAACTCCGCTCACAAGTGCATCAACTAAGTTTCCTAATCCGGACCAACACAGTCTAGTCTCCCTCGTCTTATCTTCAGAGATAGAACATGAAATCAGATTTACTAATATAAGGGGCCAAAAAAAAAACTATAGCAAGCCTTTGCCCAATTGTTCTAGAACAAACGCATTATCAAATCTGGTTTATAAAGACTTGCTATCAAGCAATGAGACCAGTGGCAGAGGACAAGAGATAAATACTAGAATACAAATCAATCCAAGCATCATGGCAGACAGCCAGCGCTGTCCATGTTTGAAATAAATGACCTTACAACATATTTTGCAAAAGTCCAACATATTTGATTATGGAATGAAATATCGCATAATCATATTTTGCAAAGTCCAACATATCACTCTTTGCAAGCAACAATTGTTGAATACTGATGCATCTATATTCTAAAGTAGTAACCTTCACTCACACGATTGACAGCGGTAACTCACCTCAAAGGTCTCCACAAACAAACACAGCTTTCACTTCTAGCCACAATCAAGTTGCCAGACTTGCTTAAAAATCACTAATGTAGTTTACTAGCTACGTAGGATCTAATAGGGCAATTGTCAAGAATTGCATATCCACCATAATTTATCACCATAGTGAGTCACCCGTGATCCCTGGTGACACATGCAGATCAGAACCTAGCTCAAGTTAACTACAAAACTCTTAATTAATTGGAAAATCCTTAAAGTATGCCCGTGATTAAGTTTGCGTAGACACCATAAGAAAGACATTTAAGCACTGGATACATAACATAACAATTGCCCACGGTACAAGTAAGCACAAGCTACTGCAATATTAGCTCAGTGTCTCACACTGCACTGAAATCTTGTTATCATACAGACACTTCCTGAAGTATTGGCATATATCTTAAAGCATCAATAACATTCACAAGTTCAAACCTCAGGCTTCAAAGTTAAGCTACTTTAATGTTACTAAAATGTACCAGCAATTAGAGCAAATACTGTCAAATCCATCACCATTGACTCCTGAGGCAACTATGTTACCAGATGAAGACACAACAAAAAAAATTCACAAGACGAGAGCAACTTTAATATCCATCACCAGAAAATTTAACCTCTCTCAAACTCAAATTAATATTCTTCTCAACTTCCACAAACTGATTTTACCCCAATCTCACATAAAATACCTTCCTGCTCCCCGTCACTCAAAAGGATCCACAACAACAAACAATGATCTTCACATGACATCAAGGCCTTGTAGAAATGTTCTTTTTTACATGTATAGGGGAAGGGCTGTGTACATCTAGCTTTCATTGCACCCCCTCCACCACCTAGATGGAAGCCTAATCGAGCAGATAGGGTAATACATAAACAATATCTTAGACCTTAAGTGAGTTCAATACAATTAAGTACCACACTAATCAAATTGATCTGCTGGACTTAGTAGCACAACCAATACAACAACTAACAACAACTCAGTGTAACCCCCATTCCATGTGGGTGCTGGGGAGTCCATATTTCCCCCGTTTAAAAAAAAACAGAGAGGTTGTTTTCAAGAGTGTCCTTGGATGCATTGCTGCATTGAAGTATTAACATCCCGCAACTTCACTAAAAATAAGAAGTACGAAAACGTTTTTTTTTTAGCACAAGCAATGATAATCTAATAATCAAGAATCTACTAACAAAGCAAGATTTCTCATCAACATGCAACTACTGCAATCACTACCGTCATGCTCGCCATCCACTAAAAAGTAAATGCATGCCAGAATTTACCTCTTGAATACTCAACTTCCAATCTTTTTTAACAACCTCGGGGCTTCCGATCTCCGGCTTCACCAACTCTCCGGCTAAGCCATCCTCAATAGGCTCATGTTTCAAGTTCTCTGCTGAGAACCCTTCTTTCCTAAAGCAACATACTGTCCATCTCTACAACAAACCCACATTTTCAATCACAAAAAAAAGACACAATTCTATGCAAAAAATAGCTCCAAAAAACATACTCTAACCTCTATACAATCAATCAACAGCTATTACAAACAAAACAAATAGAACTACAACTTTGGTAAATACCAACAACAACATCCCTGTGGGGTCCCATCTAGATGGGGTACTGTACGCAGCCTTACCCCGATTTGAAAAAAAATCGGGAGACAACTTTGGTAAATACCATTTGCACCAATTAATCAACATAAGAAACATTGAATTGTATTACTAAAACAAACCCACATCAGAATTATCAAAAAGATAAATACTTTGCACCCAACATTCAAACAAAAACAAAAAAAGAACTAAACTTTGCTAATAACCATTACACCAATTAATTAAAAACAAACAAAAGAAACAATAATTTCCATTTCTACAACAAACCCACATTAGAATTATCAAAAAGATCAAAACTTTACAAAAAATACCTCCTAAAACAACACAACCAATAAACTGCAGCTAAAACAGAAAATGACCCAACTGTGCTCAACTAAAATTAAACTAAATTAAAATGATAATAATACAAATACCAATCAACAGTAACTTACAGATTTAGAAGAGGTAAGATGCAAATCAGGGCAGCGAAAATGGGTACGGATGAGAGGGGCAAAATTGGAAGAACGATTAAGAACCCTAAAATTGGATGAAATCAAAGGTCTATAAGAGAGAGAGTAAGATGAGGAGCTCAACATTTGAGGTGGGTTTTGTTTTTAATTAAGGTTTTCTTCGTACCTTATTGTTGAATTTATCAAATTTATGCATTTGGGAAGAAATTTGGGGAAAAATTAATTGAATTGAGAAAAAACCCTAAAATTGATTTGGGGAATTTGGGAAAAGTTGTTTGGTTGGTTGTTTTGGCAAATTAGGTGAGAGAGAGAGAAATTGGAAAAGGATAGTAGTAGTTATTTTAAAATAAATGGATAATTAATTACTATTAAAATGGCAATTTGGGGATTTCCACCAATGGGATTTGGGTTGGGGTGATTTTTTTATAATTTTTGGGGGAAAGTTACTAATATGGGAAATGTGGATGAATGTGGACTAATAGGGTGAGACTTTGAGATTAGAGATTAGAGATTTCAATTGAATTGCGTGGCAATGGCTGAGTCACTAATTTTATTTTTGTTTTAAAATAGGAATGAATCAAGCCTAGTTTTTAAATCCAATTCCTGGTTTTTTTTCTTCAGAAAAACAAAATTTACAAAATAACATTAACTTCGACAATTATGAGTCAATAAATTAATTTAAAAAATTCTTTAAAAAACTTAATTTCAAATTTGACAATGTGAAACAATTTAATGAAGTTATACACCAGTTCAAAATGTTGTTTTTACTTTTTTTCACTTTAATCACGTAAGATTTTATAAGACTTGTTACTACACTTGAGTGTGTTCTGTGCAACGGTTCTCGGGAAAAAAATAATTCAGGCACAAACTTCTACTAAATTGTTGGGGATAAATGTGTAATATAATTTAAATTATTTTTAGCGAAAATTTTAAATTAGTTTACTTTGGTAGCATCTTTTTAACTAACTCGAAATTATATTTTGTAAATTAAATTCAACTTTTTTATTGATATTTTTCTGAGAGCATTAACTTTTGAATTGAATTTAATAAAAATTAAAATGAGAATCAAGCTATCCAAAAAAAAAAATTGACACAAAACATGCATACCAATTGCATTGGCTAATGATGGTGCTTCCAGCGGTATAATGTTATATGGTGTAATAGCTGGCCTACGTAGGTCTACTAGGGCACGCAAGACCGCTGTTGCAGGGTCTTCTTGATCCATGGGTTGGTTGGGGTGGTTAGAGTTCTAAGACTCTGAACTCAACTCTCTAAGGCGGAGGAGAGAGTATAACTAGTGGCAGTGTATGTGCACTATATGTGCAGCACATAAATTAATGTGCGAACGCAGTCAAAGTTAATCATTAATAATGAATTGACTTTGAATTGAAAATATTACAGGACCATGATACATACGTTGATACTGTGAGCAAGTCATGATAGAGATAGGTTGGACGGTTGGACCAATGAACCTTCTTAACAACTACTCGTACTCCGTAGTTGATCATGACTTTGACCCATGAAGAAAATGTTAGGCATATGAAATAACAATTTACATACAAGTTACTGTATCTGAACATGGAATTCTGAAATTTCATCTTCTAGTACGTGGATATTTATTTTACAAATATATGATGGTAGTCTCTGATCAACAGAATTATTTGGAATCAGGCTATGTAGTCATATGACTACAGTAACTCACCCTTAAGCCTAATTCAACATGTACATGAAATTTGTGTCGTCTACAACTATTGTTCTAACTACATGCATATTTTTAAGAAATGTGTTTGTTGTAATCACTTGTTGTACCTTTCATTAATTTGAACTTGTAAAGTTGTAATTATTATCATCTTATACTTCGGATCCCATTATTTTCTTATAATTTGTTTCAAAAACATATTCTCAGTACTTCTTAGTGAAACAACATCTTTTACCATAATTCCATAGTTGATTTGGCCTTATTTTCTTACTAGCTAGTGTGATACTTGAAAGCTATATATGTTTGTCATGTAAACAATTTAAGAAGTTTAAACCCTCTCAACCCAAAAAGTGAATATCGAAAGTATGTACACCATATATTCTCATGTGCTTTAGCAACATGCATGATGCGTGCATATTTGTATTTATCATTTGAAATTCATGTATGTATGAACCAAAGCTAGTCTCCACACCTTTCACATATTGTTTTAATTAGAAATCTCTTGTTCACGGCTTCTTTCAGTGCACATTAAGTTTAGAGTCTAGAGTCTTAGAACTCTCTCCTCCGCCTTAGAGAGTTTAGAGTCTTAGAACTCTAACCACCCCAACCAGCCCATGGATCATGAACACCCAGCAGCAACGGCCTTGCGTACCCTAGGAGATCTACGTAGGCCACCTGTTACACCCTATAATATTATTCCCATGGAAGCACCATCATTAACCAATGCAATTGGTATTTTTCCTAAGATAATACTTTGTTGTCTTTCTTCAACTTCAATTTTTTTTGGATAGCTTGATTCTCATTTTAATTTATTTTTGTACGCATAACTTGGAAACGGCTTCACTGCATGAATTAATTTTCGCCTTTTCTTCATCAGGCTTATAAGGGCAAGTTCATCCCTACAACTTTAGTGGGTTGCAAGGGAGTTGTAACCACAATTGTAGGGATAATCTTGATGCAACTTTGGCAATGTTGCAAGGTGACTCACCTTGCAACTTTCTCTTTCTATTTCATTAAATGTAGTTTACTATTTTATATTATTTCTTATCAAAATCATACACATCCAACCTTTATTTTAAAGAAAAAATATTTAAAAAATTAGATGAAGTAATAAATGTGCACAAGTTTAAAGGAGTTATAACAAAATTTTAGGGATAATGTGGAAGTGGAAATAGAGTTGCAAGGTGATGTGTCATGCATAGAAATTTGTGTATAGTTACAGGTAAGTTGTAGGGATAAACTTGCCCTAAAGCTATCAGCCAAATTTTTACAACTAAAATAACTGAGAATATCAATATGAATTTGGACATGAAAAGTTAGGAAAAGACCAAGGTGAGGAATTCACAAAGAATCCTAATTGACTTATTGTGCTTAGCAGTTAGCAAGGAGCTGACAGAACTTCCTCAGACATTTGTTAAGCAGCTCTGCTAGAATAATATATGGTGACGACTTTATGTAGTTGAAGACTTGAAGATACTCAACTACATGTGATACAATATGCCCACCTCAATCAAACTGATATGTGGTATGTGAAGAACCACAGCAGGGGCACGGCAGTTTTTGCGAAGGAAGCTATAAACAACATTTATCACGAATCTTTTAAGCTTAGAGGAATGTCTTCTCGCCTTAATATGTGAATGACCAACTATATATGCAGCACCAGCTTCCTTAGCTTCGACAAGCTCTTCCAGTTCTTCTCTTAATAGGTTATCTAGGTCCTCCTCACCTGGTAATTGAAACCTGATGTATACAAGATTTGATTTAAGTTAAAACATGCATTTTGATGTAAGACTAGAGGAATGTATAAAATGACTCCAACTTTGGGGGAAAAGGACTGGAAACCTGGTGTTTCTCTGGCTCGATCTGGGCGTTTCTTCCACTTCAATCTTGGACTGGATGCTTTGCCATACAGATGACTTGGACCCAATTTTACCACTCCGGCTTGACCCGGTCTCTTGGGTTTCAGAGCGATCAGACGACACTAGTCTCGTCCCAAACTTTCCAGAGCTCCTCACAACAGCCATTCTACCTTCGATTGACCCATCAGGGGAATCAGAACCTTCTGCTTCCATTCTGATGAATTCTGCTATGCTCATTACAAGGTTGTCCTCAAAGTCATCTGTATACTTGTGGACATCTTTGTAACCATACCGGATAATACAGCGGTACATTCTGTAAGATTTGGGCCCGATTCTCCCCACGAGGTAACGTTCTCTATGGGCGACATGAGGTACAGGAACTGTTTTAATGCAAACAAAAGCAACCACCTGATGAATGGCTGGTAAGTTGGTTAGAAAGTGGGTGAAAATTGCCGGAACTCCAGTCACCAATTCTGTGTAAATGAGACCAATACCAGGAACACGGACTATACCAAGGCTGGGACCAAGAGCAAGGATCCACTTCATTGGCACTTTATTCTGTACTTCAAGTAAATACTTCCGCCTGCTGCCATAGTGCCATACATACATGACAAACATGAAAACCATGGACAGAACAAGTGGAGCCCACCCACCTCGAGATAGTTTGAAGACCGATGATGACAGGTAAAACAACTCAATGGGGATGAAGAACAGAACAGGCAACAACGCCCACACCAAATTCTGATGCCACACAAAAAGAATAACAAGCGACAGCAACCATGTGTTCACGAAAATCACACTCATACAGGCAAGTCCTGCAGAAAACAAGAGCAAAAGAAGTTCATCTCAACGCGAAACATAACCCATACTTTTGAAACTCATATTCGTAAGTTGTTTCATGACCATTTCACAGATATATCTAGGACAATTTTACCAAGGAAAGGCAAAGAGCTCATTCAGTAAAAGAGCAACCACGCTATTGTTAAAATTATTGAATGTATTGACCTACTCCAAGCATACAAGTACTCAAGACCATGACCACAATGATTGTAAATCTATATTGCTCCAGCTAAGATGGACCTCTACAAAGACCTCATGAACATGCCAACCAATTGCACAAGAAATCTATAATGCATCAATAATATGAAGACTTCTCATTTTTGAACCTTTCCTCTAAACAACGAAACTTAAACCAGAACGTACCATATGCATTCCCGATGAAGGTGGTGTCTCGGAAACCGATAGTCACAGCTACACTTAGGACCATAAGAATCCAGTTGATCTCTGGGATGTAAATCTGACCACGTATCCATCTCGATGTGTGTACTATCTTGACACGAGGGAAGCAACCTATTGCCTGGCATTGTTTGACAATCGAAAATGTTGCTGATATGACTGCTTGACTGGCAGTAACTGCAGCCAAAATGGCCAGCACAAAAATTGGCCAAAATAATGCATCTGCCGAAATATCATTGAAGACATCAGATATCATGTACACACCTTTCGGCTTAGAAAACACCATTTACAGTAACATCTAAGAGGTTAAATTCTAGCAAATATCCCAACATAATATTCAAACCATTCATTACTGAGCCCCTAAAATTCTTATCGAAGATGATTTGACAATAGCTTCATTAAGTAGACGAAATACGCTCTAGCTATCCAAGATTATATTCCTTAGATATATTCTTGTAGCAGTTGAAAACACAAAGTTCCATAGATGTATACAGGATATACTAAAAAAATTACAGGTAACTTGAGGCAGTAAAGTTTCAAAATCCTTGAAAATAGAGTTGCACACTTTCACAGCGATATATTGATTTCAATTGCGGAAGCAAGAACAATAATTTTAACAATGTTTTGCTACCATATTAAAATAGGCAGAGACTGGTTAAAGCTCGCAATTGCAAGATTATAAAAATTGCTTTAACACAGTTGCTCTGTGAAAGCTCCACAAAAAATTGTTCAGCAGCAACTGACCAGGTTTCTAAAAAAAAAAACTCACCAGGTATTGAACTATAAAAGCTAGTTGCACCAGCAGAAAAGTTTTTCGAAAGAAATGCAGCTTGTCCCATGTATTGAAGTACTAGGCAGGGATAGACAAGGCAAGAAAAAGCCACCTGCAAACAGAAAGAACACATCAAAAATAAAAGGTATTTAACTATAAAAAAAATTAGTTGCTCCAGCAGAAAAGTTTTAGAAATGTAGCTTGTCCCATATATAGAACTGAAGCGAGATTCACATGAACAGGGAGAAGTCAATTTTGGACTTCAACAATCATTATTGTGAAACTCCACCACAGTTGCAAAATTGAGAGTTAAGACTACACTGCTATAAGCCATGTGATCAAGAATTCAGGCTTGAGTCTCACATTTTTTAAAAAAAAAAAAATAGAGGGAAAAACACAACAGGTTTAAATGAGGCTCCTAATTATCTTGCTAGCCAAAGGTGACAAAATGGTAGAAAGTAGAACTTGTAGGAAATGCTGAATGCCCTGCTGTTTATAAAACATACAAGGATGAAGTAATTTCCCCCTGAAACAGAGAAGAAAATCTCCGGCTTCCTTTTAGTGAGTAAAAAGTCCTATGTCAGACTGAAGGAACTTCCTAGTTGTCTGTCAACCAAACTACTTTTGGCACTTCCTAGGGAATAGCCAAATGCAAGTACATAATCTTCATCAGAAAATAACTTCTTATGTCAAATTTAAACCATCACTTAACTTAAATACTCATTCCAACCCCAGTGCAAAGTTGACGAATGGATGAAATTGTTTGGAGAACTGACTGAAGTTTGTCAAGTCTTTGATATAAAAAACAAGAAGAAGAAAGAACATATTGATACAATTTCGTTCACAAGACTAACCCTTATTGATGCAGGGGAGAAGTGGCCAAGATCCACAAACATTGCCTCAGTACCTGCAAATCCAACGGTGAAATGTGTTATACAACAATCAAATGGACGAATACACACCAGACATAATTGTTAATGTCACCTGTGATGCACAAGAGTAGGCCCCCAACAGAAATCCAACCATCTTTCCGCGTAACTTTGAAGAATCTGTAGATATAATATGGAGAGATAGCCCGGAAGACTCCGGGGTTCCACTTGAAAATATTGTAGCTGCCGATAGCAGCAATGGACAGCAACCAAATAATTACAATGGGTGCAAACACAAATGAGACCTTGTGTGTGCCACGATGTTGTAAAGCAAAGAGGCCAACCAGCACAATGCAGACAATAAACACCAGAATACCTGGAAAATCATCATTGTTACACACCATGGTTAACTCAAGCATTAATCATCTTTATCCAGTATAAATCATAAACCAAACATCTCTCTGAGAGAGAGGGAAAAAAAGGCCATACTCATTACTCACCATACTTATTGTCAATTGGTTTTTACCAGTTAAGAACCATAAAAAGCTTAACTTGTTTTTCCTTTATCAAGAATCTCTAAGCCTACAACTACACAGACCCTGAGGCTGGAGGCGGTAGAAGAGCTCCCCTAATAGTTCATACTCAACAAACCTTATATGCGAATATCCACTTGACTGGTATCTTCTTTAAAGCAACTCTACAAATATGAAACAGAGAAACAAACATATAGAACTTGGCAAATTAATTACTATAGCTTGCAAAGGTTCTACTTACCATGGTCCAAGTTTTTGTCACGAGCCTTGAGCCC
This sequence comes from Pharnaceum exiguum, assembly GCA_900322385.1. Lineage (NCBI taxonomy): Eukaryota > Viridiplantae > Streptophyta > Magnoliopsida > Caryophyllales > Molluginaceae > Pharnaceum > Pharnaceum exiguum. The sequence goes on along the minus strand of ONZK01001701.1, from coordinate 181,077 downwards.
TTGAAATGCAGATAAAACTGTGCAAAACCACTCATCAATGACATAGGCGCTCAATGGCATCAAATAAGTTACTCAACTCCAATTGAGATAATTACAACCCGAAAAACTTAGGCTTTTGCGAGAAAAAAGGAAGGTAGTTACCTTACCTGACAGAGCTGGCGTAAACACACCGTCACCAATGACCATACAGGCAGCAAATAGCACAACAAGAAGTAAACAAGTTCTTGATCTTCTGTGTCGTTCAAGAAATCTTCTGAGTGCTGAGGGTCTGGCTTCATACCCAGGTCTATGGTAGTCTTGCAGCTCTTCATCTGCTGCTTGATGATTGGGGATCAGACTAATTTTCGCATGTCTACGTAATAGAGAGTACAGAGCCAAGGTTCCTCCTGCAAGAAAGTTGATCTTAAAACTCCAATAGTCACAACATCATTTCAGCTCCAATGTGCCTAAGGATTAATTTTTGTATTCTTGAACCTCATTTAACCTCAACAAATCAAAACATACTACAAGACTGAGAATAAACTGAACTTTTTACCTTCGCCATTATCGTTTGCATTTAGCAGGATAGCGACATACTTGATCAGAGGAAAAAGAGTGAGACTCCACAAAATCAGAGAAAGCACCCCGAGTACCACTTCTTCAGTTTGATGATGAAGCAATGTTCCAGAGAAAGCGCTCTCGTACACATACAAGGGTGAAATACTCAAATCGCCATACACTATTCCCAGGCTTTGATATGCTAGAAGAAGTACATGCCTCTTCCGGTTTCTAAATGACGCCTCTTCATCCTGCAAAAAATGCAGCTCGTCATAACCACTTTAAATTTCTAACCATTCAATCAAAATAATGAGAAGATCATCATGTAGCCACTACTTGTACTGATCATTTGTTTCC
>ONZK01001701.1:139393-179724 GCA_900322385.1 Pharnaceum exiguum | reverse complement strand
GGGGGGGGGATATAACCAACTGACATATGGCTGAAAATGCTGTCAGAACTCAGAAGAAAAAAATCGCCGAAAAAGAAAGGCCACTTAATCATAGTTTCACCATAACTAATACAGTAGCTAGCAACTAGCAAGCTAAAACGAGGGATATATCAAAATGCTTAAAAGTTCACATCTTTATATTCAAATAACCAAACTTTAGCTTCATCAAAAGGCAACAGCTCACTCATATACATAATTAACTAGCCCATCCACACACATTATATTGTTTGAAGTATGTAATGCAATTAAACGTGCCTCTAACTTGAAAAATAAAAACTCGCGGGCAATTACTGTAACAACACCATAGGCTTAATACCAAAAACATAAAATGAAAAAAGTAGTGCAAATTAACTAACCAAAAACTCTACACCCCTCCGTCCGGAATTGGTCAAGTCTGTCTATTTCAAGGTTAGAATAACACTTGCAAGTGAACAATTAATTCTAATCATAATTCTAATAGTAATTTAATTTTACAGCAGTGATTATTCAATAAAAAATGACAGAAGAAGACAATTTGAGTATTGACGGTCTCAAATTATCATAAAACGTGACGACTAATTTAGGACGAACACAAAACAACACAACCTAAAGGCATACATTCCTTAGTGTAACGTCTAGCATGCATGCTAGTGCAATGATTATTATCCAAAAAAAGGACATTAGGGTTTTACAGCATTGGGTGGGGGAAAATTGTTAAACTTCTTAAACTAAAAATCGTCAAATGAAAAAAAAAAGAGAAGAAAAGTATGGTATATGGAGAATAATTATATAGAGGGTGGAGGGTGAAGATGTACGTACCATTATAATCGAGGAATTGGAAATGTTAAGTGTGAATTGAGAAGAATGTTTGTGTTTACGATCATTGCATAATTTAATTTAGGCTTTGGATTGATTAATGAGAGAGAGGGAGAGGTATGAAGAATATCAGTTGAGCGTTGTGGCAGTTGATCCAAATCTCCCGGGCTTTCTTTCCACTTCTGCTCTTTATACGGCGTCGTCTTGCTCTTCTAAACAATGAGTTTTTTTTTTCTTTTCATAGTTGTATCATTGTATGTGTGTGTTGTTGCGTTGTGTTGTGTAAACTTGTGTTGTGTCTAGTTGTCTACTATCTGCAAAACTAAAACTAGCCCAAGTGTTCAACTTGGTGCATTTCATTATTGTTCAATATTTTTCATGATTTACTTTTTTTTCCCATTTGAAGGAGGAGGAAATGGACTCCTATGAATCAATCTGAAATAGAAAATATATTTTCATTTATTTTTTTATTCAACAAACAAAGTATCATAGATAAACCTCCTTGAGAAAAGAGAGTTGCTTGATTGATGGAGTGCACAGCTTTGGGGGCTCGAATGTCATCGATCTCAATACATCTCTTTACACCCAAAACAAAATAAAACATAGCCTCAGTAGTCAGTGTGTCAGGATTAACGTTGTCTGTAAGCCAGTGTGTTGCTAGGAAGTGCAAGGATTTTACTATTCCATAGGGGATCTATCATGTACAAAACAACCATATATTCTCGGCCGCAGTTTCATTAGCACAAAGAATAGGAAAGCAGCTCAAAACAACCATTACAACAAGAAGCAAGACACTACATCAACTAATGATACAACAATATGCATTTACAAGGGGGCTTCAAACAAAAATCCAGACCTGGTTGGGCTCGTCATAGTGAATTTCGAAATGCATCTGTAAATCTCCTGACGATTGGCATGTCAAACAGTACGTGTATAAGGGGCATATTAACATCAGCCCCAAAATTGTCGGATCACAAACAGACTTGTCTCATGTAAGCTGCTTATCAATCATATCTATTCATCTTCGCCGTCTATTTCCAAGCATATCAGGGTTGCCTTTCTTCATCATAGCAACGAATTCCTCATAATTGATTCTTCCATCCTGCAATATACCAACAATTGTGATATTGAGTGCATTTTAAGCCTTGATCATATTCACAAGGTCTTGAGGTCAAAAGATTAAGGTGCCAATATAACAGCTCTACTCATGGAGCAGGAAAGTAACACTAGGTTTGGAAACTGAGTGAAGGGAGAAGAAGGTTAAACGGACGAGGCAATACATTATCTGTGTCAACTTCTGCAATGATTTCTCGTATGGTTTTCTCGTCACCCATGTTATACTTCTTCAAAGCTTGCTCCAATTCGTCCATTGTTATATACCTAAACAGTAACCAGACGAGGAAGTATCCAGTGATCAGAGTACTAGAAGATCACTTTGGTCATAGAATTCAGCAACATGCTCAAGTACAGTGATTAAAATATGAAGGAAAAAAAAAAGAGAACATGCAAAAGTTACCCGCTTTTGTCTCTATCGAAATACTCAAAGGCCTTGTATAAATGTTCCTCTTTCTCCATTCTATTCATGTGCATTGTGGCTGTGATAAACTCCATGTAATCAATTGTTCCATTACCGTCAACATCAGCCTGCAAGTACAGCTTTAGTCACAAGGTGATCGAAGAAAGAAAAAAATGCAATGCTCAATCTATGGGAACAAATTTCCCGAAATATGCACAAGTGCTCAAATGTTATAGAAAAAAATGAGGGTGTGCCATATAAAAGCAAACAATCGTAAAATAAGTCATACAAACTCGTTGAGGGTGAAGTCAGATGAGGATTAGAGGCCGTAGAGGGTAGTTTTCTGAAGGGAAATTGTAGTGCCTACTGCTCTTTAGGGTTCTTGAAGTGGGTGGTAGAATAGGAACATTCAGTTAATTGGCTAATTGAAGAGCTAAATCTCAACGATTGGGTGATTTTGATCAGGCTGGATGCATAAGCATTTTCTCATTCATTCACTGGATCCCACTTCAAAGCTATTGGGTTCCCGAAGCCCAATGCTCGGGCAATCACAATCAGACGAAATCTGATAAATAATCATGCAAAGAGGGCTTACTGCTTCCATCAATTGCCGGACTTCAGATTCAGAAAGTTTGGTCCCTAGTTTGGGAAGGCCAGCTTTCAACTCTTCAAATGTAATGGTTCCACTATTATCTGTATCCATAGACTTAAACATTTCCTTCAAACCCATGATCTCTTCTTCAGAGAGGTTCTCGGCAATTACCTGAAATAAAAAGGGAAAAAAGGAGATCACAGCTTAAACAAAAGACCTAACAAAAGTGAATAAATCCAAAATTATAGCTCGGTCTGCAATCTCACCCTTAGAGCTACTTTTTTCAGTTTGTTCATTGCCCTGAACTGCTTCATTCTGGTTAGAACAGCAATATCAATTGGCTTATCAGAAGCATCTCCATCTTCTCTCATCCATGGATGATCTACACAATTTTCAGAGTTCCACATAAATATTCAGTTTTAATACAAGAGATCATGTCATATTGTCACCTACTTATCAACAGCTAGGACAACAACCTTCCGACCAATGACAAGTCAATTAGCACGAGCAACCATAAGTACAGCACAAGTCTCAATCATTGATAGATATCTTGTTATGCAGGACATATGCTATTCATATTCAACTTGTGGAGAGAGAGGGAAGGGGGCGGGGGCAACATGCATATGAAGAACCAGATGCTGACCTACAGCATTCCCGTTGAATCGCTGATACTTATTATAGTCTATAGAATGTAGACAATAACTTCAAGCAAGAACTTACTCAAGGCATCCAGAGCAGAAATCCTTTCCTTAGGATCTTGTCGTAACATCTTCCTCACAAGATCTCTGGCACTGCTTGATATTGAAGGCCATGGTTCAGATGAAAAATCGAGGTTACCCCGCGAAATTGAATCAAAGATACCCTGCTCATTTTCTTACATGGAAGAAAAATGGAAGAAAGAGGAACAAAGCAAAGCAGAAAGATGTCATCATTACATGTCAAAAAGAAAAGGGGGGACATTAATGCACATCATTCAACAGATACTTTAAACTCTACAATATTAAGACTTTAAAAGAGAGAAACTACTGCATTCTAGATATGTAATACATTATTATCACAACATTAACACAAGGCTAAAATACTTTAGCAATGCTGTACAGCCTGTTGGTCAAAGACAGGGATCAAATCGGAGAGTGTTAACTCTAATGGGATTCAATTGACCTAGAAGAGCATCATAACATTGTCTACGCAATGAAAGTAGCACGAGAAACCAATACAAGGAGCAGACAAAAATAAATACCTCCCCAAAAAGGTGGGACCCCACTCAGTAGTATGTACAAGATCACCCCTGCACTCCAAACATCAGCTTCAGCGCTATAGTTACGTCGTAAAACCTCAGGTGCAACATAATAGGCACTTCCAACTAGGTCTCTAAAGACTTCTCCTGCATTCATATGAGCATGAGATTACTCAGATGAACAAATACCATGTCAGAGGTATATACTGAGCCCAGATGCACAACGTTAAATCAGTATTAAATAAATATAAATAAATAAAAACAGACAATTTTTTTGATAAATCTCTTTTCTAACAGACGGAAAGACCTGATGCGCGAAAATAGAAAGTCTAACTTTCTGCTGACTCCAAAGAAAAATACATGACCTAAGGTTTGCAACCAAAGAAACAATATTAAACACCGTGACAGCCAACTATAATATACAATGTGCCATGTCAATATTGCAAATCAAAGACAGACAAATACAGTACAGGAAAACAAGCTACTCCTGCAGTCCTATGTCCCAAGAAAAATTGACCCCAGTTTCCTGGACACAACATACAAATAACTACCCAGACATACTAACAGGAAGACTAGCTACCACTAGTAGATATGACAACAGCTTATGAATTAACATTACAGAGTGTGTCCAAGAGGTAAGGATTTTGCTCCACTGCTTTTCACACAGAATTCTGGATGACTAACCATAAGCATAGTGAACTACCACATTAAGCTGGAGCTCAATTCTGAGCCCCCAAATACCACCAATGATAACTACATCAATACGCAATAATACATTCCATACACATGCCTATAAAATCTCAATCATTGGATCTTACTTAGCAGTTAGCACCTTAAAACAACAGCAACAACAACTTAGCACCTTACATGTGAATATATTGATCTCTTTGCTGGCTGCAAGCAATCAAACAATACATATATGAAATACTGAAAAGTCCACTCATCTTTGACCAACAATCACAATTCATCTTTATAATAATTGCATTTACATTACATATCAGAATAAAAAAAGAAAACGAAAAAGGTAGAAACTGTCAGAAAAGATTTCAGCTTGACAAAGGTACATGCATGATCATACTAGCACAACTTGACAATCTTACTAACACAAATCTCAAGAATTCCACTAGTATTTACCAAAATAATCCATCCTTTCTCAGCTAATCATATGATAGTAATGCATTAACTCCTGTACACATGTGCATAATTTGAAAACACCCATTTCCAACAAGCAAAAATTTCCCTGCTAACTTATCCCTGATTCCATAGATCAAAAGAGGTAAGAAGAAACTTCATGGACAATGACGCCAACGTCAGAAGTAACTACTTAACATAGGTTCAAAGCTAATAAACAATCCGGTCAATCCCTAATACTCTACAACCTCAAGAGAGCTCATTTCCAAACCTACCGCGTACCTGATTTAAAGAACACAGAGAGCCCAAAGTCGGTAGCTTTCAAAGGCGAATCCTCGTCAGAGTTCAACAACAAGAAATTCTCAGGCTTAAGATCCCTATGCATAACTCCCATTGAATGACAGTTATACACCACAGTCACAATCTGCCTAAACAACCTGGCCGCCTCTCGCTCTGAGTAATGCCCCTTTGCTATAATCCTATCGAAAAGCTCCCCTCCTGCACACAGCTCCATCACTAGGTTTACCGAGTGCCTGTCCTCGTACGCCCCTTTTAATTCCACTATGTTCCGGTGCCCTGTTAGATGGTGCATTATCTGGACCTACAACAACCATCCCAAAAACACAATCGTCTCTATTACCATCACAATTTAGTTGTCACATTAGTTAGTAATAAACCAATAATCTAAATGATAATACTAGTGGCAACTACTAAGTGTCTAAGTCTAATTAAATGATTTATTAAGGTGGTTTAATTTGATATTCAAAAAATATCGAAATGTGGATGAATTTTTATTTAAGATTGTGTTTTATTCTTATTTTTTCTAGCTCAGTTCAATTTTAGATATAATTTTAGTTGCATTTAGTTTTTTTAGTTCAATTTACTATATTTCAGTACAATTCAGTTTCGGTTCAAGCTATTACTAACGAACAATACACACTCTAAGTTAAGCTAAGTTAGGCTTTAATTATTATTTTCAGTTTTTAGCAATATTTCACTTCAAGTCAGTTTTTTCCGGTTCAGGTTAACTAAAAAAATAATATCTATATTTCATTTTGTTCTCCTTCTAATATAATAGAATATTCTCATATGCCCAAATAAAATGCCGGGCAATTGTAAAATCACTAACATACATACATGACAACTAATTTGGGACCGAAAATAATTACATAAATACAATATTACATTCATCGAAAATTAGCTGTCAAACAAAAAATAAAGTAAATGGGTAGTTATTTGAGGGTCCAACTCCAACACCAGGAAACATAAAACATACCTCACGGCGGACGTCATCAATATCATCTTGGTTAACGAGCTTACGAGTGGGGATAGACTTACAAGCAAAAAGAAGCTTAGTATCCTTATGAGTGACCAAGTAAGTGACACCAAACTGGCCACGGCCCAATTCACGACCGAATATGTAAGTGGACCGAACGTCCTCGATGGGCCGGCCTAGTACAGGCCCAATATTATGATCGCCAGGTGGAGGGGTAGTAGTGTGTGATTGGGCTTGGGGCTGCTGAGGTGGATGGGAAGTGAAGGGGATAAAGTCATCTTCGTCGTTGTTGTTGTTGTTGTTGTTGTTGCGGAGGTGGTGGGAGAGTGTGGAGGGGACACCGTTGCAGTTTCCCATTTTTTGGAAAAAAGAGAGAGAGTGGAGTAGATGAGTTTGATGGTCTGTTTTGTTGTTGTGTCGGAAAAGGAAGGAAAGGGAAGGGATTTTATTTGTGTGTGTCTGACTGTGTGCTGTGTTGTAAACTTTGTGTAATGAAGTGGAATTGAAATGGCTGGTGAAGTGAAAGTGGATGTGTGTGATTTTTTCAACGGGGAGTAAAATGGGTGGACTAATTATTACCGGACTTAGTAGTACAATGGTCACTAATTGGTCAAGATGGGTTATGTCAACTCTTGTTAGGGGCATATGCATATATCTCCCAAGCTGGTGTGGAAATTACTAAATCGGCCCCATTACCATTGGGAGTATTTGGGACGAGGATTACTATTTTTCCTCATTTATAGTTAATCCTAGATGGAATATTCATAGGTTGATAGATGTGTAATGAATTCTTAAAAAAAGGAGAAATGTCAAATTAATCATATTAAGGTCGTGTTTGATAAAATTATAATCTACTCGTTCTTTCAGCTATTTGCTAACAAAATTATATCCTATATAGGGCTTGACTCTACTATGAAATCTTATTCTTTTAATTTTTCGGGTTTCTGGATAGAATGTAGATGTTTAAGTTCATATTATCATACTACGGAAAAATGATTTTTATACTGTAACTAACTAGTACACCAAAAACGTGTTGATGGACAATACTAGTGTAAGAAATCAATCTACATTTGATAACGATAATATTTTTCCAAGCTAGTATGAGTGTACTGTATGACCGAGGCAAACATGTTCCGTCCATAGTAAAACAACAATATCAAACATTTCAAAAAAAAAAAGAAGAGAAAAAAGAGTTGTTCAAGTGATGAAAAAGCAAACCTTCAACCCTTATGTTGGAGGCTCGATTCTCATCGGCCTCAATGACTCTATTTACACTAAAAAAAAAAAAACTTTTCAAAAAAAAGAAGAGGCGAAGACGAATTTTTAACATAATAAACAGAGTAATAAGGAGAACTATTGATCATATAGCACAACCACAAAATTGTTTTTACAATAGTGAATTCAAGTACATGATATGGTTCTCCTTTTTTTAATACAAAGAATAATGTACAATAATTTGCTAGTAGTACACAATAGTGGATAGCCGCCTAGCTGGGAGCCTGGGATATAAGTAGAATCCAACTTTAATCATTCGGCTGATGTTTTATTTTGCTAGAATTTGGTAATGTTAGGCTGGTATAGCTATTGATAAATCATGACTCCGAAGTGTCTTATTATGCATGGGTTGAGAATTAATAAAGACGTATAGTATAGTAGATAAATATGCGGAGAGGACACACTCTTCTAGCTTCAAACATCAATTGGATTGATTGCCTTCTGGCTGAATTTGGCCATCCTTGCTAGTTCATCAACAGCTTCAACAAGATGATCAAGCCTTGCCACAAACTCGATGAGCAACGAAGCAAAAGTAGCAACTGACAATGCTGCGGTGCTCTCCAGGGCTCTCATCCTGGGGATCACCCTTACAACCGCAGGATGCTTCACATGGTGATCATCACCTTGATGATCAACTTCTATCAACGGACAAGAATTCTGCTTAGCAAATTTTTTAATCAGCATTTCATGGTAAGACACCATAAGCAAAGGACTTTGGGCCTTAGGATCATCTTTCTTCTCAATGGGCTCTGATTGGGTCATGAGATCCCATAAGTGATTGCTTATGGCACATTGAAGTTTGTTCGTTGAAGTGTGAGTCCGTTCAAGTAGGGCCGTGTTTGTTGAGAGATTTCTCTTCATGTTGCTTATGTCCTTGCCCAAGCTCCTCACAAGGTCTGCTGCTTGATTTGTTGAGTCTCTTAACTCTTGCTTGAAGGTTAATCTTAGCTTACATGATGCCTGCAATATCATGTCGTTATAACTTGTCAAATGTCAACAGAGGGTTGTAAATTGTTGCTAGACTAAGAAAGGGACTCGTATATGTACCCGTATTTCAGAGTGAAGAACACCATGAAGTGCCATGACCTCATAAGCGCAATGTCTCAAAACGGAACTCACTTTGAGATACTCAGACCATGGATAGAAAAATTGTCTGAATCTTCCATGAGGTGGCTCCCATTTCGCGGCATTAGCCAAAGTCTGAAGCTTTGCTGAAGAATTCAAGGTGTTTCTACATTTCTTGTAAGCAGGCTCATCAGGATACTCATCGACAATGGTCCTAGTGAAGCCTTCCTTTTCTGAACCTTCTACCTCCAGATATTTCCTCACACATTCTGCTCAAAAAAATGCACCCTCTCGGTTAGTAAAGCTACTAAATGAGTCGAACTTTGGTGTCCCATAGTGGTATACCATCTTGTGTGCCACTCCAATTTGGGACGTTCGAGATTTGTTAATGCATTTAAAATAAAGGAAATTGCATTAACAAATCACATATGGTCGAGATCAAGTGGTGCATAAGATGGCACAACATGCATGAGGGACACCAAATTCAGCTCTCACAAGTTTCTATAGTATCTCATAGAAGGAAAAAAAAAAGTTGTAACCGCGGTCAATTGGCATGATGTGAAGCTTGTTACCTTCTAAAAGATCAGCTACAGCGTCAAAGCTACTTGACACTTCCTTGTGTAGTTGCTCCCCTGCCCATATAGGAAATACGAGCACATTCACCAGAACCGCCACAAGCCCTCCAATTGCGACTGTGTAGAGGCGGTCCATGGACACTCCTATTGGGTTTCCCATTCGATATCCGGAGACTATGATCAAACAAAATGTGAATAGTGTGACTCTGAATGCGTACTCATACGGTACTAAACTTGGCCAAATCTTCAAGAGTGATGTTATAACCCCTGCATAACGTTTACATCAATAAGAAAATCTTGGTACACATTTAACAAGAGGGAAGTTGTCATTACTGCAACTAGAGTTCTAATAAGTGCGTGGACGATCTATCATAATAGAGAAGTTATATTCACAATGTTGAATTGTTGATCACATTGATGTTAACTAAGAACATAATATTAATTAAGACCTTCAAAATAATGAATGTAAGTACCTACGAAGAAAATTCCACCACCAATCATAATCGGCTCCGCAACACCCCCTGCAAGCACACCTATTTGAGCCAGAGCAATGGCTAAGATACCAGCTATACAGCTCCCTAATCCTCGATTAAACCCTCGATTTAACGTCATACCTGCATCATATATTCAAGATTTTAATCACACTTGATCATATGCTTATGTAAGTTACGCATTATTTTTGTAGTAATATATTTACGTACGTACCAACAGTGTATTCAAACATTAAGGCAGTGGTAAGGATACACCATATGACATTGGTGCCAAAGATTTCATAGGGAGCTCGGACTAAGATGAGCAAAGAAACAAGGACAACAGCAAGGCCAACTTTGAAGGGGAAGATTAGCCTATCAATGTCTTCGACGTAGAACTTACATATATTTTCAATTTTTTTTCTTAGAGGCGTAGGCACCTCGCCACCGGTTTTGACATCAGTCACATCAATGGGTTTGACACAGGTGGTGGTATAACTTTTACTCATCGTCGTCACCGGAATGTGGATGCCTAAGTTATTTGTGCTGCCCTTTTCAGCACTCATTTTAATTGTATCTATACAAGTACAATTAACATCAGCAGTTAGCTATTGATATTCTTATAATCAGAGGACACCCCTGTATATTGTCTTAAAACAATGAATGGTTCACTACAATTAATTATTTATGTTGTAATTCGATGTATAACTTCATTTACATCCGTTATGTTACAAAGACAACTAAGTATCTCTTAAATTCTTAATTGAACATAGCACCAGTTACACTTACACGTTAAGTACAAATTTCAGTCATCTCTCACTTGAACAATTTTCTTCTCCATCATTTCCTATATATATAAGGCCTTCTAAATGAGCCATTCATTTCAACAAGAAAATAAAATTAACAGGTTGAAGTTGCATTGCACGAACTCACGAAGCATGGTTAAACTGTTATGAATATGAAAGAGAACAACAGCTTAACCAAGTAGCGTTGAAGAGAAGGAAGATTACAATGGTATGAATTTGACACGGCTATATTTGATGATATATCAACAAATTGGAGTTGCATTGCAGGTCTACAGCTACCGCATGATAGAATGAGGGTGCGTGATCAAGCTACAAGTGCAAGAGAAACTGTTGTTTTTTGTGCCACTTATTAAGAGTAGAACCTGATTGTCTCTAAATACAAGATTTTGCAATGGAGAAAGAATCAAAGACCCATGGTGCCATATTGATTCGATCAGCGCGTGATTGTCAAAAACTGATACTCATGATTGTTGAAATAACCATTATTTTTCATGAACATTTTTTTCTTTAAGGGGTGTCAAACTAGCCTTCATAACATTTGTATGATCAGTGCGGATTGACTCTGATTATGAATCTTAGCAGGTACGGGGATATATCACAAGTTGCGTCTGTAGTCCAACGGTTAGGATAATTGCCTTCCAAGCAATAGACCCGGGTTCGACTCCCGGCAGACGCATGATAACTTTTTGGCCAGAGAATATTTTTCCTCTCTCCCATTATAAAGAAAATTCACGACACTCTCCTCTTGAGATAAATCCTCAACCTATTAGTCCTTAGAATGGCTGCGAAACCATATAAGAAACCGATGAAGAAGAAATAAATTTTTGTAATGAAGATTACATTACTACCTTGCACTTTTAGTGCCATTATTGGAGGTTTCAGTGTTTCATTGTTGTTTTAGCAGAAAAAACTTCTTTAATCCTGTAGGTCACTAACCTAAACATTTTTCTCTCTATCTCTTTTTTAAATTTAATATTTTAGAGAGATAAGCTACGTTTATATTATCGGGTTTTGACCCATCGAGACACTCTAGGCTCTCTAGCATTCTCCGTTTTAGCTGAGACGAAAACTCAAATCAATGACTAAATCTTTGTAAGGACAACAACCTTTATTTCATACTCATACATTGTAGTACCTTTTATTGCTTGAATAATGCATAGCAACGTGGTGATATGCGACCTCTAGGTAATAAGGCCCACTGGACACGAGCGAGAACAATTCCTATTATCTTCCATACACCTGTCTGGTATCTGATGATAGTATACAATAAACAGAAGCTTGCAATTTGCAATGATAACAAACAATTGATACAAACAGCAACAAGCTTTTGAATTAACAATACTAATACTAATGCACAATGCAGCAATTCCACTGCCAGCAAACCAAACACCAAAAATCTGGAAACAAGCACGAAGGTTGGGGCAGCTTTTATTGTGAAACCCAGCTGACCACATAACAATATTATTTACAAGGGGACAGAACAGAAGACAGTAAAACTCAAATACACTTGATCATTCTCATCGACCTATAAACTAACAATCCACCGAGATGCTGCGATCAGTCTTGCGAAGGGAATTTTCATCATCATCATACCATAAACATACCAGATCATGAGACAAATCGAAGGCGAAGAACCGGCATTGTAAACATGACAGAATAAACTGAAAAGATAACCAGCAGATAACCAGATAGAAAATGAGAGCAGCCTAAAACCAGCTCTGCTGAGCCAACTGATATCCCAGAGCGCTAGATGGGCCACCGACAGCAGTGCTGGTGGAGGGGAAGCCTGAACCACCAGAAAGCAATGACATAAGACTTCCTCCATGTACTCTGCCTTCTGCAGATGGTGCAGCGGGAGGCTGTTTTTCAGGCAGCTGAGTTTGGTTCTTATCATAACTAGTCCACCCCATGGCAGTGAAAGAAGTACCACCCAATTTCATGGTGTCAAGATTCATTGATTCCGCAGAGAAATCGTCCACTGTTTTCCCAATCTCAGATGATTCTGGATCCTGCAACATAGGCCCCACAGTGGCACCGCCATGCACTCGCTTGTCTTGAATCAGAGCTCCATGCATTGCACAAAGGCCAGTTTTACCCCTAGCAAACGACCCACAAGGATCATCAGTTGGGTTGCCATACTGTGACCCAGGTTGCCCCCAACCACATCTTTTTCCACCACCATGCGCCTTGCAATAGTCAGTGCTGCCTTGTGCGCTCTTTGCACAACCCTCAGATTTACACCTTTTCCCTCCACCATGTCGAACACAATAATCAGTCCTGCCCCTCGCACTTTTGGTGCAACCAGAAACAGCACACCTCTTTCCTCCTCCATGTGCAACACAAAAAGAAGTGCCACCATGAACACTTTTCGGGCACTCAGGAAAGGAGCACCTCTTCCCTCCGCCATGGCCCTTACAGAATGCAGTAGATCCCTCTGCACCTTTAGTGCATCCTTCAATGGTGCATCGCTTACCTCCACCATGTGCTTTGCAGAACAAGGTACTTCCTTGAGCTCCCTTTGAGCAATCAGGATATTGGCATCGACGACCACCACCATGCGAAATGCAGAGACCAGACAAACCCTCAGCACTACGAGTGCAATTCTCCATTTGACATCTCTTGCCACCACCATGCCTAATACACAAACCAGACTTCCCTCGGGCAGCACGGGTGCAACCTTCATGACCACATCGACGACCACCACCATGGGCAATACAGAAATCTGTACGCCCTTCAGCACTTTTAGTGCAACCAAGAAACTCACATCGTCTTCCACCACCATGCGCCTTACAAAATGCGGTTCTTCCTTCAGCTCCCTTAGGGCAACCAGGCCTTTGGCACCTTCGCCCACCACCATGGGCAATACAATGTCCGGAAGCACCCCTTGCTCCCTTTACACAACCAGGAAACTGACAGATCTTTGAACTACTGCCACGTTGTGGCCGCTGAACAATCCCGGAAGTACAGGTGACTGAACTTATAGGCGTGCTTACTACGCTTGCTGAGAGTTCTGGGGCAATAGAAGGCACAACTATTTTTCTGGGCACAGGCTTCATGAGATAGCTTCCCCCAGATTCCACTGCAGCTGGAGATGACGAAATTTCCGATTTCCATGGAGAAGAAGCTGATCCATAATCAACCAACTGCGTTGCCCTGAACTCTGTTGCTACAGGTGCCTGTAAGCCATTTTGAAGAGCATATAAACCATCATGAATGTCAGTGACTTCTGATTCAGAGGGACCAGTGGAAAGACTTAATTCTAAGCCAAGCTTCAACCGCTTCTCCACCTCCTTGAAACTCGAGACAGCAGGTTTCTTCGGGCTAGGAGACTTATCACTACCAAGGTGCAGGGTGAAGTCCAAATCAAGATCCATGAAGGACTCTGCCTCTGTTTCTTTAGCTGAAGATATAGCAGTGCAAGCTGTACCTGAACTACCTTTGCTATCTGATGAACTTGAAGAGCGGCCCAATCCTAGGCATAGTGAAGGGTCAGCACGCAGGCCCATGTTTCCACCATTCCAACCCCACTTCCGCTTCAATCCATTTGATGTAGGGATATTCACAGCCGCGGATCCAACAGGATGGAGACATAGGGCAGTATCTGTGACATGATCAGCTGCAGGACCCCCCGCTTGAAGGGAACCCCCCCTAGCATTCGTAAAAGCATTTGATGGATAGCTGGAGTTGAAACCCAAACCTGTTATTCTAATGTCCATGAACCAAATGTATTGGCAATGCTCACAGCAACGAATCAGCACGATTATTCAGTCTGCCTGCCTTCCGGGGTTTTACCTATAATCTACAAACCTAAACTAACAATCTAGCGTTAAATAAACCTCCTATAGGCCCAATTCAAGCCCCCGCTAACAAATCCAGAAGTGTCACAGCGATCCATTGCTTCTAGTGAAGAATGTAAGAGAACCCTTTGCCAACTGATAACGTGATCAGCAAACACACAAACCCAAGCTTGAACAATTTGCTGAAACGACAGAGAAATAAATCATCCTGCACCAAAAAAAAAAAATGAAACCAGTATTAAGTCCCACAAAGCAGAAAATACCATATGCACAAATATCAGAATCTTACTAAGGAAACACAAGTATCATATATAAAAAGGAACGACTATTTTGGTAAACAAATTCAGCTAACATCGCCAAAAAAAAAAGAAGGGAAAAAACACTAACAGTAAAAGTACTTTACCAACGACAACAACAAAGCCTTAATCCCACAACTGACTAAACATAGTTTACCGATGACAACAAAAAATACCAGCGTTTCAGCATCGATTTTGACAGGAAATGGGACAGCTCTTACTTATTTCACGATCTAGCAGAGTTTTAACAATCCTAATCATGCTAAATACTGCAGAGCACTCAAGTTACTGTCACATGTCATGAAGCACACTTCTCTTTCCCATGAGGTCATATAATACGGAATAAGCTGGAACAACTAGAGCCTAGAAGACCATTAAACTACGGAGAGGTAATTATCACAGCCACAAAGTTCAGAAATCACAAAATGAAAATAGTAACAGTTCAACAACATAGATGCAAGCAGTAAATTCCACATCAACTGAATTCGGTAACTAGTACACAGTTCAAACTTAAATAAATTCATCACAGTAGAACAGATGGGAATGTAAACAAAATCACGAATGCACATCAAAAGGCACGGGTGTAATATTCCGTAAAAGACAGACTTAAATATGATGTTCTTTGAAAAGACTCGATCACTCAAAGAAAAGGCACTAACAAATTCGGGGACACAAGATCCAAACTCCATTAGATATATCTGTCTGAGACATCAAATTCTAATCATATTGGGAAAGTCTGCAGAACACTCCTCAAATTGAGTTAGGTAGAAGGATAAGTTACGGTTCAAGATGGATACTGTTCCAAACAGCTGTCAATATATCTATGAAACAACAATGACAACAACACATTTAACTTTAAACTCAAATAACACTTCTGAAAACTGAAAATTTACAAGCTCATCTAAACATTGAAACAAAAATCCAATCACTATTCTAACCGACTGAAGATCTTCTTCGATGCCATAACACATCAGCCGCACAGGCTACAAAACGAAACTAAAAAGACTAAACAAGTTGTCATCTCATAGAGTTGAGCAGGAACATAGCGATACACGATATCGACATGTAGCAACTCAATCCAAAAAACAAATGTCACCTAAATTTGTTCTTGCACTAATTGAACTTCATCAAAAAAAACATCAAATTATCATTAAAAAAACTCAGCAACAGCAACAACAGCAGACCAACTTCGCCAATTCACCCAAATTCGAGTTCCGTAGCTAGATATCATGAATTGTACACTCCAATTCCAAACTCTCACAATCTCAACTTGACAATAAAGCAAGATCAAATTTTTACTAAAACCCAAAAAATGAATGAGCTATTCAAACCTTAATTTAGCTTCACTCTTATATTAACTCAGCAAATTATCAACAATCCAACAGATCTGACCTGCATTAAACCAATCATACTGATTAACACATATGTCACCTTTCATACTGTATAACCACTATTTGAAAAACAACATTAAAAAATGAGCTCTTTAAAATGTCAGCTATAACAACAACTTGATGCAGCCCAACAAATATATATTTAAAAAAATTATAACAACCCTCAAAACAAAAGGGCTTGGTTGGTTTCTATGTACAGCTCACAACAACAAGCAACAAAATTATGAGAAGAAAAAAAAGATTCGATTTTTACCTCAAATAAAAACAACCCTTTATCCAAATTGTTAGTACATAGCAATATAATGCATATTTTAGACATAAATGGCCCAAATGAAAATAAAACTAAATAAAAAAAATGGGAACTTTAATAATTAAAAAAACACAAACAAACAAAAGAATGAAAATTTGAGAAAAGTAAAGAATACCCAGATAAGCAAATGCAAGAAAGAAGACAAATCGAGGGAAATTTCAGCTGAATTGAGTGAAAATTGAAAAGGGTCAAAATTTGGCAGCTTAAACATAAGCATAAACATAAGCAAATATTAATATAATGTTACCTGGTAAAAAGAGTCTCGTACTATGGTGGGAAGTTGAGAGGAGAGGAGAGGAGAGGAGAGAGAAAGGAATAGAGAGGGGAAATGAAAATGAGAAAGAAGGGGCAAGGCAGGCAGCAAAGCAATAAGGTAGGGCAAAAATTATGTGAAAAGATGACTGAGAAACTGTATTTATATTTTATTTTTGGAAATGTTTTTTTTTTTTGTTTGGGAGAATATGAGTGGACCTTGTATGGTTAGTGGAAGACTTTCATTTGGTTTTGATAAGCAGGTTTGTACATGTACATGTACGTTATTATTGTCTGTGGTGTGGTTTAGGCGCGTGGTGATTGGTAAATGGTTGTGTGTTTGGTGGTTGTTGATTTACTGTTGTTTTTTGTTTTCCTGATTTTTTATTTTTTTACAGCTGGTGTGATGTTGTTGTCGTGTGTGTGTTGTAGAAAATCGGGTGCTCTTTTGACGGATTAGTAACTTAAGATAAGATTTTAAGTACGGAGTAGAAAGATATCTGCAAGGCATAATGGCATATTCCTTGATCCGTATAAAGAAAATATACACTCCGCAATATGGATCTGGGAGTGATATATGGCTATGTTATCCCGACGTTAACAATCCAAAACCGATTTCGACCCGACTATGATGATCTGACTTTGAACTAAAATCAAAAATAACCCAAACCTAAATTGTTAATACTTAATAATCTGAACTTATATGCAAAAACTGATAGTTTTATCATATTGGAGTGATTGTTAATTATCCCACATCAGATAATGAGGGGAAAGAGTGACTAGTATATAAATTGGTGGACTACTCTTTTTTTTTTTTTTTTTGAGAACGTTGGACTACTCTTTATATTTACCAGGTGCTTGTTTGGTTCACTATGGGTGAAGTTATTTCCAAGGAAGTGATATTTACAAGGATTTGTCAAATTATGTGAAATGCAAAATGGTTGTTTGGTTGATCTTATAAGTACAATTTTCTTGGAATTGATGTTGTAAGTACCACTTACTTAGGGTACCCAGTTGAAGTAACTCCACCCATTATGGTACAAATGGGACTTCCTTGTAAGTAATTTCCCATGATTTGGGAACAACCAAACTACACCTTTAAAAAAGTGCACTTCCTTCGAAATTCTATTTGCGGTGTAAGTAGGAATCCAACCAAACGACCTCCAAATGATTTTAAAATTAAACATTATCAAACTTATGCGCTAACCACCTTTTTGGCTAGCCCGAATCCATCATGAAATCAAAATATCAAATTACATGAAACTGGTTTTATTGGTCAACTCAATTCACTTCTTAATTATTAGTTCAATTTACTTTTATGCTAGTCAAATTCTAAACAAGTTTTTTCAACTCTAAAATAACTTTAAACAGTTTAGTTTAAGTCCAGTACTTCGCGCTACAATCATCTCTTTTTTAGGTAGTAATTGCTGCAAACAATTGGACTGCTGTATTTTTGGGTTGATTCTTTTTATTTCAAATAATCAAGTTATACTATAGTTGTACTATTGACAACTTAAAAGAACATACCATAAGTTTCGGTATTCGCATCACAACATCTTCAAAGAAAAAAATGTTCATCTTATGAGAATGTAAAATTGATAATGTTCGATTAAATTAATTTCTAGCAATTCATTTCATTTGCAATACCATTACGATTTTGTTATAGTTTTTTTCCAATATCAATTAATAAGGGGAATTATAAATTAAATTTAAGAGAAAAAGGGGTGGTTTGGTGGTGGTTGAGGAAGAAAAGAGAGAGGAGCGAGGAATGATTACCAATTGGGAAGAATAATTACTCCAATAGTGAGGGTTTCAATGAATTACACACAAAGGGGGTAAATGATTACCATTTCCCCTCCACTCTTTTCCAATGGCCAGTGGTGGAGTCAGGATTAAAAATCGTTAGAGACGCGATATAGTATACAGTTTAGATTTTTTTTCCATTCGAGATTAACATACTTTATATACCTTTTCCAATACTACAAGTCTAATAACTTTCACCTTCTGAGCATCATAACGCCCTTTGGTCTCGTGTTCGAATCCTTCACGTGATCAACAATAGACAACATAGAGCTATGCACTCGGAAGCTCTAGCCACTTACCCACACTTGCTCTCGTGTTATATTACTTGGGGGAATAATGATATACGTTGGGAACTGGTTTAAAATTCTAATAATTCACATACGAAATTGAACTTCGTTGGGGGCATCTGACCCTATTGAGTATAGGGTAGCTTTGCCATTAACATTGACCATTTGCCACACCTATTATTTCTTTCTTTATTTTTCTATTTTTTATGCTAATTACCTTCCTATTCAAGATCAATGTTGTTCCTTTTCAAATGAGCGCAAAATCGTTCTCCGTCGTTACTTGTTATATTTTTGCTTAGTTGATACCCTGTAAAAGTGGATAACAGTTAATTAAAAAACTAATCTGTGGCAAAAATGGCGACTGTAATGAGCAAATCAGAACGGTAAACAAAGTGGGGCGAGTGTTAGACTAGTTACAGTAGCAACTCGTGTGGCTGGAAGGTCAATTACTGTAGTTGCGGCAAATCGATATCGGTTCGTTCGTACAGAGAAAACATAGAAAGAAACATTGACACGTCAACTGAAGGACATCACTTTGATGCTTTCTTTCTTTTATTTATTTATTTTTTTCTCCCTTCCCCTATCGATCACTTTCTCTCACCACTCATTCATTCACTCATTCACATTCATTTTTGCAGCAGCGCCTCGTCACCGCTCTTTGTGCTCCCTTTTTCGGTCCCCACATAATAAAATATCATCATTCAACATTTCAACCAGGGAAAAAATAATAAAAGGTTAAAAGCAGCCGCCATAGAAAAATGAAGTAGCTGAACTCACGCGATCTTAACGACGCGTGTGATGTGACACAGTGTGTCATGTGTGCTTTCCTAGTTTCCTTGTAGGGTAGCGACAGTATTAATATTTTAATGGAAATGGCGATCTTATTTTGGGATCCTTGTACTGTTCATGCTTCCACGTGATGATTTGTCATTTTAGTTGCTTTTCCATCATCTCTTTAGTTAAGATAGCAATTAAGGTGCTTAATTTCAAGAAAGCTATGGTGATTAGTTCCTTAATGAGTTGAGGAGCCATTATCTCTTTTTCTTCTTCGTTTAAACAAGTGTAGGATGAGCTTTAGGGCATATGCAATGGAATTAACAATGTTAACTATAAATCTATAATGTTGCTTTCATGTGCTAATAAACCAAAGTAAACTACCAAATGTTCTTCATTTTGGTCTAGTACAATGGTAACTTGGTAAGCATTTTGATGGTATTTCTTCCTTGCAGAATTTTTTGCATTCAATACCATTAAAAATTCAAAAGATCATGCTGATATGACGACTAGGACCTATATGTCACATTTTAGTGACTTCTTCTTTCTTCAAGTTGAGCAGCTTGTCTTGACAGACGACGTACTTGAGAAAAATGTATTATGGAACTTTTTTTTTTTAAGTTTGCAAATGGTTAGGAGTTCCAATAATAGTGTCACATACTCACATAGGACTAGAGCTTCCTCAAAGCAAACTATTGTAAATGCCTTAAACCTTCGGAAACAAAGTGATCTATCACAGGGTATGTCATATTAAACCTTGTAAACAATGCATCTACTATAATAGGTAACTATACTTATTAAGTACATATTTTATTATTAGAGATCATTCTTTAACACGTAAAATTGAACTAAATTAAATACCTTTTTTTTGAGGGAAGAACTAAATTAAATACTATTAATTGAGCAAAAAAAATCTTCTTGAATTGATATGAACTGAACTAAATTAAATAATTATTATTAGACGTTATAAAGATAAATCAAACATTCTGATAAAAAAAGAAGATAGATCAAAGATACCGTAAAGAAATTCTGTGTACACTTGCTTTATATTTGAAACGGGGTTATTAATGTCTAAAAAAGGGTCACAAACTTTGATTAGTGACCCCTTTTCGTAACTAGAGACCTGATAAAAAGTAATAAGTACATATATGAAATATGTACATAAGTTTTTTTTGATGAACTCAAGCCTTATTTGAAAAAATTCAAAAGAATAGGGGCTCGAGTTAGATAGTTTCGATAAAGATTATTTGAGGTTAAATTATATCTATTTTCATTTTATTTTAGCGAAGTGTAGTATTCTGTATAGCGAAATCTTCTTATGGACGTGTTTGTAGCAGTCACTCCTTACGAGTTATGAGAGCTTAACTAGAAGTCACCGGTGTCAACGATGCTTGCCAAATTCGTTAATATGATTCCTGAAGTCGTGTGGCCATAGAGTTTACTCTTCGAGTAAGATAAGGGGCATAAAACACAAAAGGCATACTTTAGCCTAAAAACAGGAAAAAGAAGAAGAGATCCCTCTAAAAAGAATGGTGCTCATGAAAGCTACGGTATTTCCGTGTCAAAATCATCAAGGGAATAACAAGTCAAAGAATAGATTGATGCATTTGCCATTTCGTCTCACCGTCGTCTCAAGATCTCACATGAAATAATATGTAGTTTCATGACTGTTTGTCTTCTACTTTTCCGAGATTTGTTTCGAGCATATATATGTTTGGAATTGAGGTTGAAGTGTTTTAAAATGTTTTCGAAAGTATTTTTATATTATTGTGGTTTACCTATTGCTGCAGCATTTAATAGTTAAACATCACCACTTACAATATTTTTTTGATAGCATTCTCAAACTCATCCATTACCACATCATTTCACACCGACAACACTTCATACTGTTATAAGTCTACAACACTTGACTACAATCTCAAACTCAACCAGTATATGTGGCAATATGAAGAATATGAAGTACTACGTACGGATAAACATAAAAGCTACTACATGTGATGAGTATTCTAGGGCTATTTTAATTAGATTGAAAGAGTAATGTCACGGTTGCCTAAGTTCAAAATGCTTCTGTTGAACAAATCTCCATTAGACAGAAAATCCTAAGAAAGATGCTGCACGCCTGCACGAACGAAGTGCCAAGGGCAAATGACTGGTTTATACTAAAAGGGTGTGAAAAATAGTTGTAGAAAGCATTGATGTTAAAGTTAAATGACCGCATATATTCTTTCTAATTCCTTCGTTCAAGCCCCCTAATTCCCTACTTCCTATCAAGGAGTATCAATTTGCTCTCTTGTTATTTTTAGCAGCTTAGCTCCCATTTTTAAATCACACTTTACATCTCTAGGAAGATCAATACAGTAGATCATGAGATACCTGTAGACCTGTAGTGGACAACCATATTTGCCTTTTTAGTCTTTTCCATAAAGAATATGCGGTTGGATGCGGGTTCTTTTTTATGTAAATGTACAAAACTACAAAACCGTGTTAAAGCATATGGTACATATTCTTTGACATAGCATACATTAATGTTCTCGCATGACCCCCGTTGATGTAGGTCCACTAGATTTTGTGTCCAGAGATAGTAATTTGCTCAATCTAACGACCAAAGTGCTCCAACTTCGTTCAATCATTAATTAAAACAAGCATTTCTTCTCAGAGTGTTTAATCTTCTCTGTCTTGGCTTTTCTACTTTCGTAATATACGTGGTTCAATCATGTAGATCGCACAATCTACATGACTACATCTCAGGAAATACTGTGCAAAAAGTGCGGGCGAACTGTGTTAAACAACAGATTTAAGTAATCAGATCAACCTCATCATGGGTTAGATGAGGAGGTGAGAACCTGATGTCCTGGTATCTAAATTAGTGAGGCTAGTAGCCTAGTATATGTTGGATATCTAATGCTACGTACAAAAAGGGATAGTTTTTTTCTCTTTTTTTGGAGTTCACGATGAGCTAACATCTCCATCTTTAAACTTTAGTTGATTATGAACTATAACAAAAATGGTTATGAAAACCTTGCAATACTTCTTATTTTTGGTGAAGTTGGAAGTCAATACTTCAATGTAACAATATGTCAATCTCGGAAACAACCTCTCTATTTTATTAAACAGGGATACGGTTGCGTACATCCTGACCTCGGAGTACCCCCATTGAATAGGGATTTACACTCGGTTGTTGTTGTTGATGATGAGCTAACATCGGACATGTAGCACCTACTCGCAGAATCTGGCCTTGCGTGAGTAATTATCATTTGCCACCTACTCAACTGACTTCGATAATATGAAGCAACCAATTCATGCATCAGTGAACAAGAATAACTTATCTGCATGGATGAAGATCAGAGAACAAGAATTGGATGGCTCATGTATATCATTTGTACCTTCCCATCAATCTCTTCACCTCTAAAAGTCATCTTTATTCTTCTAATTTCGGTGGCCTAAGTTCTTCCCTTTTCACCCCAGCATATCTTTAGCTAGCCTACCTCAAATTCTCGACGTCTTTGACGCTTTCTTAGTGTTATAGCTCTTCCTTTTCCCAGGGTTCTTGTTAAATGTATAATGTAGGAGTGTAGACTAGACTATATATACTACTACTATAAGATCATAATGCAGATGTGCATTATTTGTTTTTACTAACTTTACTACAGCCCGTCCCAAAAAAAAATGTTACTACAATTATAATACTGCAAAGTTCAACCATCCGAATCAACTTTGTCACTAATGATGAACTGTCAGGTTTGTCTGCAGTGAAGGACGTTCATAAGATTCTCTATGCCGATCGAACCACAGACCAGACGACCAGTCTTTTTGGTGTCGACACTCATTCACATTATATTAGCAGAAGCCCATGAAATTACAAGGCCTACCACTAAGAATTGTGGAGGAAGGTAACATGAGAAAATTTCCCAGCATGATCAGAACTGCTTAACTCATGTGACAAAATATAAAAATATTTCCCAGCATGATCAGAACTTATCTCACCATTGCTAGAGAAAAGATTAATATTCCCACCCAACAGAAATATAATTGTATTGTTTAGTGTAAGTTTAACTGCTTACTCTAGTAGACAACGGTCATAACACTACTCTCCTGTGTTGGCTTAGGGAGTCAATTGCTTATGCACACTCATATAGCTTCTCCCTTCAGCTCATTCTTTTCCAGAATGCCCCTCCCCCGTCTTCCATCTATAAAGCTATGGTAAATGTCTAATGTCGCTCAAGAATGTTCAATAGCAAGCATATAAAGCAAAAAAGAAGCAAAACCTAATGATATTGACTGGAATGAGCATTCAATATACACAAAAAAATGGACGACACAACCGTAAACCTAAACTATGAGAGTCCTCGTTGAAGTTATCCCTTTAACAAGGATGTCTAATAAAGTATCACACAATTGGCCAACCTAATGCGCGCACTCTGGGGAGTAGCTAACCTGTGATAATTTCGGCCAATGTTATGCCAGCGAAGACAAGAAAAAGAATGCCTCCTGTATACGCAATGACCTGCACACCAGACCAGATACAAGAATGACAAGCCGGAAATTTTTATGAAGCTTCTTTTTGCATGTATATCCTAGCTTTATTACGCTTCGTAGGATGCTAGAAATCTGTGATGACTATGAGTGAAATGTAAATGAAGTCTTAAAAAGAACAGTCACCTTCTCAGACAAGAAGTTTCCCAGTAAAGAACCCCCAGCAACAGCAAGCTGCAAAAGACAATGACTAGGCAGTTAAAAAACAAATAAGTGCATCCAAGTAATTAAGTATGAAGAAGCAGGAAGGCAGCTGGCGGGGATTGCATTTTCATGAAATTGCAAGAATGGGAATTGTGGAGGCAAAGACTATCTGAGATATAAACAACCATCTCCATTTAATATAATTTTCAGACGGGGCTTTTCTTAACTTGTTTCATAATGCAGAGAGTGATATAAATTACGAAGGAGACTTTCTTCATTTAGCTAAGCCATGTTTTACCTTGCACAAACATTTCATGCATAGAGCCTTGTACTTAGGCCTTTTCTCAGAAACCTGTCTACGCTTTGTGAAGCGATAATGAATTTAAGAATTTGCACTAAAGGAGTGTCACATGCTCACATACATATGCTATGACAGGAAATATCAGTATATTACATATTATGCTGTACGAGTAAAACAAGATTAGCTGAAATGTAGCTTGAGATATTACCAAGGTAGCTGCTCCATGACCAGCCATAGCTCCCCCTACAACTCCAAGAGGCGATGAGGCTGCAGCAAGGGCTGTAAAGACAAGGAAATAACAAACTCATAAGATATTTGAGTCTTATGAGTTATTACATGTAGCTTGTAATATGCATTTCTAACTAATTTCTAAGGTAATATAGTACTCAGAGATATTTCACACCTATTGTAGAGAAAAAAGATTTGTCGCCCCATTCAGCAACAAAGACCAAAGCGAAGGTACTTATGACTGTGCCCGCAGCAGCTACAATCCCTGCACCATTCCCGGAAAAGTCTGAAACTGCCAGCTCTGCCTGGTTCATAAAGACACAAGTTATGTTCGTCAGCTTCCTCTTTAAATAAATTTTGCAAAATCAAAATTGGTGCAACATCTATGGGACAAGAGACATCTGCAGTTTTTTATTTTTTATTTTGTCATTTGTTTTCTGTTTTGGTGGTGCTCTAAAACATCATATAAGGCTTGCTTGTACAAATAACATTGATCTTTTTTAACCGTGGTGTTACTTATGCACATGACCTTGATCTTGTCTTTCTATAACATCACCAGAAGCCATATCACAGTTGGACATGAGAATGACATCTGTTGTCTAATCTTGGCCAACAGTACACGAGTACACGATTAGGGGAAAGGTCAATAATTCAAAGGAGCCATAACTATTTTGTTAGCAACTTATGGTCTTATTATACACTCAGAAGTTGTAGATGAGCTATGTTCATGGAAATACAATTCATAAAAGAAGGAAGCCAGACAAACATAACGAAGTAATAAGCTGATCGACTATATTTATCACATCCTATAATTCAACTCTTAAGTAATGTTCAGTCTTTAATATTTGACAATTGCCTTCACATAACCCTAATAGCACAAAAAGCATTACCTCTTTCTGTTCGTCTTCAGCCTTTTGACTGTCACTCGAAGTGGCATCAATTAGTGTAGTGACCCCAAAATACACCTGGCAAGTAACAAAAGAGTAAAGGATGCCTCAACTATCCTCTAAACCAATCTCTTACCTTGTAACCGAATCACATGCAACACAGAATTCTTTGAGTAAACTTACCAGTAGACAGACTGCAGCAATATCATCAATAGGTAAATCATTTCCTGCAAAACTGCATTTCTATGGTGATTCAATATATTATGATGTTTCAAGAAGAAACCCAATGCTCTCAAAAAGTCACTGCTCACTTTCCTTAGCTTTTTTTAGTAGAATACAAAAGTAAAATAGTAATAGCATCCTTGGAAACTATGTTATTACAAACACACAAATCCTGAAGGTATGAATGTATGATAGAACGCAAAAAGCAAGCTCACGAAGATGAAAAATTAAAGCATATCCTACAAATCAGCAATGAAATGGTTGATATATGTATACATAAAAGATTACCTGAATGGAAGGGCTCCATCAATGTAGTGAAACGTACGTCCAAGGATTACTGATATTATAGTCATGATCCTGTTGATATGACAGATATCAGTGCAGTGAAGAAGACAGCATGAGCTTCTGAGTGCAGATGAATGCATTATTACAAAAAAGGTCATAAGAATTAAAGGAAAACAAAAGCACATACGTCAGTGCGCCAAAAGTGCCAGTGAAGACAACTACTGGAGAGTTTCTGGCAGCTAATAGTGCCTGGACAAGAAAAACAAGAAAAGGACTACGTATGAATGAAAAAAATCATTAAGATATTCAGTCACAGCATAGAAATGACGAACAAACATTTACCCGGAAGAATATGCAAGGAATTCATATTTTTACAAAGAAAATTTGGCATATACGGAGCAGTGTATTGCTAAATTAAACTTCTGGAATAAATAGAGTGAGAGTGAGTTACTTGAAGGAGAGGGATAGAAGTGTTCCCCATTCATCTGGATAAATAAACACGTTTCTACATATTGGCACTCTTTGCAGCAGTTCAGCAATGCAGCAATACCCCTCCCCCAAAAGAAAGGGGGTAAAAACATGTTTGAAGTATGCTTACTTGAAATTATACACTGTAAGAAACTTCTGATATGAATATTTTTTCATTCTCAAGTTTCTCATGTTACTCCTTGTAATTCTTATAGTTGGACTATTTACGTGAGAGTGTGAGACTATGAGAGGGTGCAACTTGTGTAAAAGCAGTGATAAGGACTGCCAGCAACATATTGTTTAGCATGAGTAGTACAGTGATAGTGCTCAGGATATTTTCCTGCTCGCACTTACCGCAATGAAGAAGGTCTTGTCCCCAAGTTCAGAAAAGAAGATCAACAAGAATGCCTGGAGCAACAAAGAGATAAGATTAATGTCAGCTCGCAGTCTCAGGCAGCAGAGTTAAACATTGAAACTCAACAAACTAAAGAAGTCAGGACGACTTTTCCCTTATGATAATCTAAAAAACAAAGAAAGGGAGAAAGACATCCATGCCTAACAGATACCGAAACATTGTAAGTATTTACATGCATAATACCATGTTATGACAAGAGGATCAACTAATAGTGACTGAAGAGTGCAACAGAACACATCCCTCATCAAACCACCACCAATTCATTATATGGACTGAATTCTAAAAAGAAAAATAATTCAATTCAAGGATCAAAGAACATCCAGGGCGTTGGGTCATTGTTTATTGTCATGGAAGGATTATCACACTTTTCTAAAGAGGTCGGAAACAGGACTAAAACTGACTCTGTGATTAAGCAAAGGGAGTTTGGGACTCGGTAGACAAAAAAATGTTTCATCTTGGAACATAGTCTAAAATTAATTCATTTCCATATGAATACAACATGCAAAAGTTGCAGGGAGATTTTCCTAACTGAAGCAAAACCTGTGCTAATGTCACTAAGGTCCCCAAAGAAATTAGTTGTCTGAAACTTGTTTATGAATTCCGAAGCAGCAAGTGCTTGATCAGTGCTCAGGGAAGAGAGTGATCCAAACATGAAGACAAACTTCAGTAACTGTTGAATTGTCGAATCATAATCTGATAGATCAGTTGCAGATCTACTTTCATCCACCATGGTCAAATTCAAAGTATTTTGATATGAGGCAGTACGCCTATGACCTTCATCCAATTCAATCCCATTCTCACAACCATAGATCCTGCAGTCCTGCAACAAGCCGTACGTTATTCATAGAATCAAATGTACAGTAACTACATGGGAAGTACCCTAATTTACAGAGTATGGAACAGGAGGTCCGTGGTTTACGGAAGTGGGTCTACTTGTAATGCAATTCCGTAGAACTAATGCCGAACACTTGGAAACTGTGCATCAGTGCATATACAGAATACATACAACGTCTGGTTTTTAATATAGACTACATGATATACTCCTTGTCTCCTTGATCATGGCTCAATAGGAGTTTTCCATGCCTGGCAGAGCTTTTGTTGCAATTGTTGAAAGGTGGGGGACTGAGGGAGGGGGGTTTCGCTACTTGGTTTTGAATCGTAGAAAAAAAGGAAGATAAGGATGTATTTAGTAGGTTTAGAATGCTTCCTCATGGTATGCTCTAGAAAACTAAAAGTCCAAAGAGGGCTGATGGATTAGTTAACCAACATAATCCCCACTCTCAGCAAGAAACTATATCATAGATTCCATAGCCAAATTTGACCTGCAAATACACCGAGGTGCCATGTCTAATGTGATGCAAGCATCAAGAAGAGGTGCTAAAATTTATTTAAGGAGAGATAGTGAGAACATCAGTCCCCATACAAAAGTTAACGGACACTTTCTTTCTAGCATTCGACAATCCATGAAGCGGTCAGGACATTTAGTTGGCAGGTATAGCGAAAAGTTCAACATCCGGAGATATCAAATACCAATATCACTTAACTGGAGGAATGGTCAACTCGCAAAAGACGATTTCATCATCTGTTCATCTTATTATGCTTTCTGACACACATTTGTGATTCTATCACAGCAGGACATCAAATTGTAGCAGGAAGCAGAACATACCAAGGCTTCATTTTTTAGGCACGAAAACTCCTGGATTCAACTCAGCCAAACACTACTTAACTGAATTTCAGTTACAGATATTACAACTAAATTGATTTAGGGAAAATAAGTCCTACAAAGCAGGGTTGAATTGCCTTCAAGTTGAAATTCCATATGACATGAAATCTCGACTTGATGAAAAATTAGACTCAAGAATCATGAATAAAATCTCTACTTACGTGGTCAATGGTTCCACATGATGTAATTTGCCGAGAGTATCTGAGGCTCTCCCGCCCATGGGGTTCTGGCGCTTGACTGAAGACCTGCAAGATCACATAAAGCTTCAACCTTTTGTCCCTTTGTATTGGAAGAGACACCAGAAATAATTTTTCACATAATCAAAGACAAGATGCCCACATTTATTAACATTAAATTTCTTAGCTAAATTTCTTGCATTGCCTTACCATAAAATGTTCAACATGATTTCATCATTGCATTAGTTAGAATTCTGAAACTCAAACATAAAAAAGAAAGGTTAAGGTTAAAAGGGTAGACCTGCATGGGAAAGAGCAAGACTTAGGAAGCTGAAGGGTCGGAAGGAAAACACTCTGAGAGTGTGGAAGCATTGTGATTGTCCTCATCATTACCTCCAGCTGCTGTATCCTCTCTCTCTCTCTCTTCCTCTTTCAAGTGAGACTGTTGAAGACTGATGAACTTGGGTTTTGATATGTTCACCACCATATGTGTGACTTTGGTAGCTCCACAGCTTATACGATAGGTGATCATTTTGCTGATAGTGTTTGAGTGGATTGAGACCTTTTGACCATATGTTTTTAGCCAACAGTTAATTCGTTTTATAGATTTTATGGGCTTTTTGAGTTCTTTTGTTTTGTTTTCAACTTTGGGCTTTAGGCGGCCCAACCCAATTCTGGTCATTATGAGTACATACTTTGTTTTCAATTCATGTATGTTTCTGGAGACTGCAAGTCTGCAATACAATATTTTGCACAAAGTTGTCACTTTATTGGCATGTTGGTTACTTGATTATAGTACAGTTGAATCAATAATACTAGCTAGACATCTCAGTGATAAATATGTTTGTTGTTGACTTGTTGATTCCTTTGATTATGATATAACGTGGTTGGCCCTTGTTTTCCGATGACAAAGCAAGGAAGTATGTAGGACAATATGTTTTGGCACAGTTTGGCGAGCCGCGAGCATCATTTAGGAAGTTCAGATCAGAGAAAATGTAAAGGCGTACGAATGCTTTTCATATTTCTCTGAATGGACGAAAC
Source organism: Pharnaceum exiguum (assembly GCA_900322385.1). NCBI lineage: Eukaryota > Viridiplantae > Streptophyta > Magnoliopsida > Caryophyllales > Molluginaceae > Pharnaceum > Pharnaceum exiguum. The sequence goes on along the minus strand of ONZK01001701.1, from coordinate 149,614 downwards.
AAAAGAACTCGTAAACCAGGGTACAAGGGGGATCCCACGCCAGCCCAGGGCGTAAAAGGAAGGCTTCTGAAGTCAATGAGATATCAGATGTATCAGCTAGCTAACATGTTGCAATTTGGTACTTGGTAGCATCTTTCGAGTAGCAATATATTGAACTATTTCAATTTTTGTGCACGGTATTCCTTCAACATGAAGCTCAACAAAAACATGAAGGTGAAGGCTGGCCCAAAGTGTCTCAAGACTCTCAACCAACTAAAGGCTAGTACTTGCTTGACAACGATCAGCTATATATATTTACAGTATGACAATACAAACTAGAAAGGACCTTAACCATATACTCTATTAGATTGGACTACAGTACTCACCAAATCACATGCTGTTCTTTCAATCCTAACTAACTCAAGGAGCACCTGAGATCCACTTAGCTTCAAGAACAAATTACTGCGATAGTGCCATCTTCGGTACATAATGCATTCACTACATATGCATATAACGAAGTGTCCATAGTTCAAGTGCTCAACAAAGAAACGCGATGGCACCGAAACTCTCAATGCTCTTCATTTTTCTCCTTATGCTCTCATCAAAAAACCACTCGTTTGCTACTCAACACTCCCCAAAATCAGGCCATATTCCTAAGGAGCCCTGCAAGAGCATGGTTTTCTACTTCCAAGACGTTCTTTACAATGGGCAGAATGCCAAAAATTCTACTTCAGCCATAGTAGGGGGACCAGAAGGGGCTAATAAGACTTCCTTAGGAGGGGAGAGCCATTTTGGAGACCTAGTGGTGTTCGACGACCCGATTACCCTCACCAATGACTTCCATTCGACACCGGTAGGCCGAGCTCAAGGGTACTATTTCTATGATAAGAAGGATATTTTCACGGCTTGGTTGAGTTTCTCGTTTGTGTTCAACTCCACTGAGCACAAGGGCACCCTCAACTTTGCTGGTGCAGACCCATTGATGAACAAAACAAGGGACATTTCTGTTGTTGGAGGGACTGGTGATTTTTTCATGGCTAGGGGCATTGCTACTTTAATGACTGATGCACTTGAAGGTGATGTTTACTTTCGGCTTCGCACCGATATCAATCTGTACGAATGCTGTAATTACATACCTAATACCTTTGTACCGAAACCGATAGTGTAAGCTTGAATGTTGAGTTTTTAGTTCTTGTATTGCCCATTTCTGATGTTTCCCAATTTTGTGTATACTATGTGTGTGTTGCCTTCTCTGAACTCTTATGAGATCAACGAGAGTAAAATAAAGGACACTTCTTTTGTGTTGCTAAACAGGCCATTTTGCTTGTAAACTGTGGCCGATATATGACTTGAGTTCGGCATAATAGGATGATATGAATACTGATAAGTTCATATCAGCACTCACAGTGATGAAATAGAAGACAATTTAGATTTATTCATTACTCAGCCAAAGTTATTGATTTTTTTGCCTGGATGTATTATATGATTATACCATAATAGAAATTAACATATTCATATCAGCCATATCATGTCTAACAACAATGCAAGTTTCTCCACTAAGAATCTACTGACAGTTTGTATGTGCTTAAGTTAATATCTGTACTGACAGTAACAAGTGACCAAAAGGAAAACAGACAACAAAAGCTGAAATAAAAAGTCAGCCAATGTGAGTTTCAATTGCTTGGATGTATTATGAATATTCTACAGAAATGAATAGATATTCATAGGAGCTATTTGTTAAAATCTTTACCGCCAAATTGTTGTGCAGCGTTTATCATATTACCAGAACGGAGATAAATTTTTCTGGGTTTATCTCAGACTGAACTATACATATCTACCTTCTGAAATGGAAATTCCCAAGCAGAAAATGTGATGACCACATTGAGCAAATCTGCAAATTGAATCAATCAGTTTCAGCCCCATCAGTTGTTGAGTCTTCGCCGCCTTCTAAGGGCACCTGTGGCCTAGAACTGTGACTGTATTGCTGAATTACCAAAACAGAAGCATTGGTAGAGATCTCTGAAGAGATCAACAACCCACCAATTGGCCCCAACTCAGGGCAGTCAGTCTTAACATTCACTGCCATTCTCGAAGCCACCTCGCCTTCAGGTGACCGTCCAACCAAAAGGAGATTGCATTTGCAGAATTCCTTGACTGCACTAACAGCATCAGATCCTGATTTCACCACTCTTTCCTCATACTTAACTGACCCATCCTTGTTAACAGTTTGCCTTAGTTCAGAAAGTATCTCCTCGTCAGCTGCTCTTGAGTACTTCATATCATTGGCGCTACCGTCGCTCATGTCAACTGCTACCATCTCTCCACCCTCCATGTCAGGGTCAGCTAAGAACCTCATAACAAGAAGACTAATACCAGGGTGCTCCGCCATACGCTGCCCCAATGCCACTGCCTCTCGATCATCATGCCCGCCAAAGAACAGAACATGTATCACTGAGTTAACATTACTGGCTGCTACATGAGATGACCCGCCTAGCCCTCGGTCGACTAGTACACCAACCGAACAAGGGGCATTTTTTAGTACCCTTTTGTTAATCATCCTAAATTCATTCCTTGTTGTCTCTAAAGATCCGTCAATCTTCTGATGCTTGTGGAATGGAAGGATAATAATAGCAGCCCTTTTGTCCTCTGCACTAGCACAAATGTCTTCGTGCATGTCAGAGAAATGAGAAATTGCTGTCATTGGCTTGATTTGTACCTGGCTTAGCTGCCCATAGGCCTCGAAAGCAACGACAACCTGGGTAGAGTCTTGTTGCATGGCCTTATTCCAGAAGGGCATACCATTGTTCCGGGCTTTGTGGACCATCCGAATGGCAGATGACCTCTCAGAAAGTTCCATAAGGTGCATTGCATAAACAGAGAGCCCCAACTTCTTCTCCGTCCCACGGGCAGCTTCAATCATGTTGATCATAGTGGGAATGTTTCTTTGACTGTGGAAGCATGCAATGACTCGAAGGAGAGAGCTGGGATCTTTTCTTTGGACTGTCCTCATCTTGTATGGCCGTGAAGCTGCCTTGGCTGGCTTGTACAGGGCCATAACAAGCGGTGTTGTTATAAACGTGGTGAACAAAGCCATCAAAACCATAATGGCAAATGTCTCATCATTTAGCACCTGTAACAAATAAAAATAAGCATGTCAATAACTAACAACACATACCAACAAGCCCTTTAGTGGCAAAGTAAGGTACTGTTAACTGACATAGCAAACTTAAATATAATTCAGAAGATTCAAACCATACCTTCCTGTCTTTTCCAATGTTGAGCACAATGAGCTCCACCAAACCTTTGCTGTTCATTAGAACTCCAAGAGCAAGAGCCTCTGACATAGGCATTTTGCAGAGGCGCGAAACTACAACAGTACCGACAACCTTTCCAAAACAGGCAGTACATATGACGAGAACGAGAAGTCCCCATGATTGAAGCCCTTGAATGGAGGCTACGTTTGTTTTAAGACCGCTAGAAACAAAGTACAAAGGAAGAAGTAGACCTGAAACCAGATCCTCAACCTTTTCCACTAAGGCACTAGACAAAGGCCCTTCTTTTGGGGCAAGGATCCCAAGGACAAATGCCCCAAAGAGGGCATGGATTCCAATAGTATCTGTCACAAACCCTGCAGCCAAAACTGCGCCTAGTGTAGCGCAAACGAAGATCTCGTCCACTGGCTCGCCATCAGGGCAATGACGCATCATCCACTTGAAGACAGGAGGGACAGTGAATATGCATATAGTGACAAAGGCTGCTCCGAGCAAGAAGACCCATAAGGAAATGAGAGGAGATGTGTCAGTGCCAGACAGAGCAATAGCCAAGGCAAGCAAAATCCATGCTGCTACGTCATTGACTGCTGCTGCCGACATAGCCATACGACCTACATCAGTGGTCAGAAGCTTGAGCTCGGCTAATATACGGGCTAAGACGGGGAAGGCAGTAATAGAGAGTGCCACTCCCATGAACACGATGAATGGCCCTTGACTCACACCCTGGGCGATGGTTGCCCTGAGAACAAATGAGGTGCCAATGCCCATAGCGAAGGGTAAAGTAATGCCTGCAAGAGCAATGCCCATAGCCATCTTACCAGTCCTTTTCAGTGCTTTGGGGTCCAATTCAAGACCTACAAGAAAAAGAAAGAAGAGGAGGCCGAGATTGGCAAGTGTGTCCAGCACGGTGAGACTCCTAGGTGGGAAAATCGCATTAAGTAAAGCTTTGTTACGGCCAAGAGCTGATGGTCCAAGTAAAACTCCCCCCTGCCAACAAAGAGTTACCATCCAGAAAATGCATTAGACAACAACGGAAAATTCGATCGAGTGATGCAAGAATCAACATTACTAGACGAACAAAGTTACTGCACAAAGAATTAGTACTCACAATAATCTCTGCAATGACACGAGGTTGTCTAAGGGGCCTGAGCAAGTAAGCTAATGATCGAGTCAGGACGAGCACCAGGCATATTTGTACGATGAGAAGAGGAAGCGCAAAGTCAAGAGGGCTCTCGTGTTGGAAGACTCCATTGGAGACTGCCTTCATAGGTGGGAAGCATGTAGCATTTGGAGCCATTTTGGACCAAATTTTAAGATAAGAAACCAGGCAGCGAGGTCTTCACCTGATGCCCTGATCAATTTTCAACACAATAACCTGTCAGATGTCATTTTCTTAGTATATTCCATAAACAGGATCAAAGGTATATCAACGTGATGCAGATCTAAAATGTCGTAATTAACATAACCCATTGAGATTGGTACACGGAAAATATGGTTAGACACCATGCTTTTATGAGTTCCAAAAGATGTGGAAAGGCCAACCATAAAAGTAACTTGCATGAACCAGATAATTGCTACTGCAAGGAATTTGTGACATGATAAGTCACTCCTAAATCTCTCGTTACTTTTTACAAAGTCACATACAAGCAAAGATATCATGTGATTACAGCTAAACTCTAATTGCTATGTTAATATTAAAGAATGCTGTTGCTTCCCATCAAACAAGGAAATACCAAACAATTGACAAAATTAGAGGACAACGCAAGGCATCACACATGTGAGACGGATTTTCTTCGATACACACTCTTTCAATGAAAGCAACCAAAATTTTACACTATCAAACACGAGCATCATGTTCATCCTTAAGTCTAAGGTCAACCAATCGTCACCTAACTGTCAAAAATACATAAATCACACGTTAACTTTGATACCTTTACAACATGAAACTGTGACAACTAATCTATTTTTTTTTTTTTGACAGCTGAGTGCTGACCATTAAAAGGTTGTTTCTTATTATTAATTATTTTCTACAATGTCAGCTAATATCGTACGTACAACTCTCTCAACAAAAGTCAGGAACTCACGATTATACAGTAGATCAGTAGTGCCGTAGTGGTACTTTGGATTAAAACTCTATATATTAATGAATTATTAGTAGTAACAAAGAAACTAAAAAATGCAATTATGATTCAAAGATGGTGACTTTTCATTGAAAGGGTCACAGACGGTCAGCAATATATTTTAACTCACGTAGATATATACTTACATAAACTAGCAATAATAATATTCAGCAATAATGATTCTGCACACGAAGACGGAAGACCGCGTCTAGAATCATACATCTACACTTAAATATAAAGTGATGGAAATACATAGATAAAGAAATAAAAGAACAATCGTAGATTCCTTGTTAGTTCCAAACACTACAATAATGTCTAGATTCATATGACAGCCAAAGTCTTACGGTCTTACCCATCAAATTATTTATCTCCTAAATTATAATTTATTCCAAACAAGAAAAAAAAAAGAGTCCTAAGCAATAACCCATGAGTTGACTAGTAGTCCTTTGAGCTATCTTAAATAACACAAAAATTCGATTCATGTAAACCCATCTTATATATGAGATGAGTTTATTAATGGCCATTCAGGGTTACTAACGACTATTTGAAGGGTCATTAATCAATATTTTCTGTCATCGATACCCAGTCTCACATATAAAACAGATTTTTACAAAGTTTTCTACTTAAAATAATGAAAAAAAAAGTCCAGCATCTTTTCTCTTTTGTATTTTCCTCTCAAATTCAAGAAGTGGGAAAAGTAGCAATCTAGCTTGTTCTCACGATCAGATGATCAGATCAGCCAACCTTTGCCTAGGGCCCCACCTAAAATCTAATAATCTTATTTTTCTACAACAAGTCTTCAATCACTACTGTATCTTTTTGTTTGCACTTCAGAGGGAGGGTAGCACGTTTGTGCTGACTTTTTTTTTGAGGGACAGTACACAGTAGTAGTCGTCATTAACTATGACTAAAATTTAAGTGAGTATTTATTGAACTAATGGGCTTCAACGAATGCATGAACAGCGACTTACAAGTGTGTCCTATGACGCGCGATGCACTCGGCGCATTTTGTGAACTGACCAAGTGCATTAATCTCTCTTTTCTTCCCTTCTAAGGTCAAATTCCCATCAATGATGACAAAAATACCCAAGAAAAATTGTCCCTTCTTTGTTAAAACATATGTTTATTTTGCAACATTAATAAGAAACAAATTGTATCTACGTGAAAAGAATGCATAAATACAATGAATTTATAATAGACAATTGTTGCAACAAATTTTAACTATGTGAAACGAATGCATAAATGCAATGAATGTAAAATCAGTGACTAATGAACAAAGATAGTATAATTTTACGTAACTTTACCTGGTGGCAATGATAAACTCACAAGAGTAACAAAAGTGACACGGTTTTGTCTGAGACAGGTTTCTTGGAACAATTTGTAAGTGACTATATGATTACCCAAAGAAGTGGGAGACAAAACAAAAACACAAGAATGCCCAAGAAAGAAAAGTGTCTAGAGATTAAGAGAAGGTGAAAGAAAGAACCTGAAAGATTAGTTTTTGACGTAACTCTCAGACTGGTGAATTGTTCTAAGCCATAGAGACACCGTTATATAGTGTAAACAAACTGTAAAGTTCTTGTTATTATTATCTCCAAAAGAGAGAGAAAGTAGTAGAGTGGTAGTAGTAGTAGGAGATGGATTTAGAAAACAGAAACAATGTTTGAGAGAGAGTAGAGTTTGATTGGGTGTAGGAAGTCAGATTTATATAGGAGTCGTCGTGGAGGTTAATTAGCTTGTGTACGTAATGCCCATTTTGCCACTATGTCATCACAGGTGTTATTTATACACTTTTTAGCCGTATGATATTTTTTTGTTTGTTCTGGTCATATTATTATCCCACAAAAGTGGGATTTCATCTTTATTTGAAGCAATTTGACAAAACTACCCCTATTTAATTATTTATGCTCTTTTGTTACCCCTATTTAATTATTTATGCTCTTTTGTTACCCCTATTTAATTATTTATGCTCTTTTGTTACTAATGAGTAATGATGTTAATTTGACCTCCTAAGAAAACTAGGTGATTGATTCCTTCCCTTTTGGGTGGTGGACATAGTAGCTGTACCCAGCACCTTCCATGAACATAATTCCCAAAATAAGTAAATTTATTCATAGTATAAATTAAATAGAAAAAATTAATGAGTGATTTGGTTGGTGGTCCACTTAGTCATGAATATTCAACTATTCAAATCTTTTCAATTTTTTAAATTTAAAATTACATAACCTTGTTTAAATGTATTTTTTTGTTTTTAAAGGGAGAAAGGAGGTCATTGAGAATCAAGACCCTTATTTCTAAAGCCTTTTTTTTTTTACATTATCAAAAGAAATATATTTAGTTAAATTTATAAAAATATATAATGTGGACAAACCGATCAACATTAGCAGATTTTGAACGGTTCTTAACAAGTCCGGTTTCAAGTACTTTGAGAACCAACTAGACCGCACTTGTCGGTGAGTGAATTAAATGTAACTTCAACGTTGCCACTAACCAAAGCAGTCTCATGTTAGCATTTTTATTTTATTTTTGATCAGATCATGTTAGCATATTTAGTATACAAATTGATGAATTTTTTTAAAATTAAAATTCTCATATCACAAAAAAAAATCTAGTAAAAAAATTGGGTAATAGCGGATAGCATAAGCAAATTTGACCAGTACATAGCAGATTCAGAATTGGTGTTTAGCAAATTAGTAGATCATGTGAAACTAAAGATAATTCAATTTACTATTTGAAAAGGCTATTATAATAGCATATTGAAAAGAGTAATGAATATGCTAATAAAGATACCCATTAACCAAACATCTACAAATGTTGATGTGACTAGTCAATCTACTATTGGGCATAAATCTACTCTCTTTTTTTAGCATATTCATGAGTTACCAAACCGGGCAAGTTGTGGTGATTTTGTAAGAATTTCAGTCAGAAAATTTGTTAAACCAATACTCGAGGCACAAAGAACTACTAATAGACATTTACCTTAGAAATTGCCACTGAAAATCGAGTCCTATAGCTTTTAAGGTGATGAACGCATGAGTCCCGAACTCCTGTCTATAATTAAAGTCGCCAGCCAATCTAAAGAAAAGTGTTGTTGTGACCCAAAAAAATCCTAGCAAACAGAGAATGCGTGACTATAATCTTGTTCAATCCGATTGATGGAAACAGAAAGCGCACAATAAACCGTCAATTTGTGTATGAAGTTGGAAAGTAAAGTGTAGGCTTTCAAATTTCTTTGGTTGGGAAAAATGAGAAAGGAGGAGGTAATCAAAAGAATGAACGACTTGAGTTCTTCGTCCTTACCCTACTTATGAACTAAAACTGATTAGTCACTTAGGTTCAAGAATAGCATTCTCACACACCAAATTTGGTAAGCCTTTTTTCTCTCATCTATTGACTAGGTCTCTAAATGTCATGCCAAGTTCCACTTCATGCTTGAGACGATATTTCAGGATCATGAAAGAAATGTTTGGGTTGCATTATATTAGTGCGAACTTTTGGTTGAGAAACACAGTGGCGCAGATGTTGGAGACCTAAAACTAAAGTAGTTTTCCTCTTAGAACGTACTCAGACATACACTAAAATATACTCCAAAAACAAAATTGTGACGCCCCACAAAGATTTAGTACAAATTAAACGTACAATGCAATGAGGAAAATGTACAACATCCAAAACTGAGAAGTAATTATTTAAATTTTTATTTTTATAACGGAGTTGATATATGGCAGTTTGTCTTTACCATTAGATCAATACGTCCCGGCAGCTATTATTTGACTATGATTTATAAATTGCCGACATTTCCATCATCCAAAGTTGGAAATTTGGAATTTTTAAGATCAATTTGACTATATATGTGTACACCTTTTTCTTTCCAAAGAGAATGAATACGAAACAACCAACCAAAATGTCTTAATAGTAGATATTTGTATGATAACACGGAACAAAGACATAACACGACCATTAATTAACCACAAGGCCTCGTCAAATCTAAGTGCGTACTCTTTAAAACCTATAAATAATGGATTGAACTGAACTGTATGTACTGTACTTTTTGAGTTTGAATTATAATTTTAGTTTACTTTATCGTAATATCTTTAGTTCTAGAGTTAGATTATATGAAAGTAAATAATGAGACCTTTTTAATGTCATATAAATGAAATGACAACAAATTGGTACTAGTATCTATCAAAATTCTTCATTCACAAGTTGGGAAATGTGGCGTTGAGAATGTGAGAAAACCCACTTCAACATACATCTCATTTCACATGCGTAGTTGTGTATTCATACATGTTATATATCCTCGGTTTAGTGGGATGAAAACACACTCCATATAAGTGAAGAGGTTTTGAATTTAATTCACTAATCAAATTTTCTTGGAGGGAGGTTAAATTTCTTCTCAAGGCTTTCTATTAGTCGTTGTCTGAGATGACCTAGATGATAAGATGACCCATATTCTATATATCCAATTTGAATAAACAAAGAATCATAGACACAAAAGAATCTGCATGGAATATACTTAGATAGCAAAATTTTTTGTGGTTAACTAGATGACCCATATTCTATATCTCCAATTTTTAGGTAATACATCGGGCTATTTTCGAAAGTATTACAACATATACCATTAGTCACCTTTTTAAGATAATTAGTCAATCTCTTTATTATTAGTCATAAATAAATTCGGTGTATGTTTACACGTTCGTTTCGCAGCTTATTGGCAGCTTATTCAATAATCTTAAGCTCAACTTATAAGATAAGCTTAATTTTTACAAATAAGCCCTTATCAGCTTATGGAGACAGCTTATCAAATAAGGTAGCTTAGGCCCCATTCTCTACAGCTGAACTTTACTGAACTG